>ABLG01000377.1:0-27265 GCA_000172435.1 Meloidogyne hapla
GGAAAAAATTTTTTTTTAATTTAAAAAATCCCCCCCCCCCCTCCCCAAAGCCCTTTCCCAACAATGGGGGGGGGGGGGGGGGGGGGTATCCCTCTCCCACAATGCACAGATTAAATATTAATTTCTTTGATTATGGGGTCCCTCATTCTCTCCCTCACTCTCTAAGAGGAATTAATTGGAAAAAATGATTATACCTACAAAAATTTCCACAAACACAAACTATTTTTTTATATTTTTTGGAAGCAAACCTCAATTCCTTTATTTTTTAATTAAAATATAGAAATTATGCTTTATTTTTTTGTTGTGTAGTTTTAAAATTTTTATTTCTTACAATTTTAAAAATAAGAGGAAATTTTGTATTTTTCTTTATAATAATTGAGTTTCCATAGCTGCTATTTTTCTCATTAAATTATTTCCTTGTAGACTATTTTTTATAATTTATAAATAATATATTACGTAGAAAAATCTTGAAGAAATTAAAATAAAATTTTTTAATTTTCTGGCTGCGCCGAAACGTCCTATTAAACGCCCCAATGCTTTCCATTTACAGGGATAATTCACTTGTTATTTCGCATAAACATTTTAATTAAATAATTAAACTTAATTTTCAACTTAAGTAATAAAATTCTAATAAAATGGCTTCTATTCCAATAAATAATTGTTCAGCATCTATGCTATATGTCAAATATATTCCTCTTTATACTATCCACTGGCTACAATCTCTACTTTCTTTGGCAACGCTGATCTGTTGTGGATTGAATGTTGTCTATGCATTTGGTAAAGGGCAAAAAGAGACGATTAACTTTCACAAAAATGTTAAAGTAGGATTTTTTATGGAAAATGGCTTAGTTTTAAGTAAAATAAGGCAAAAATCCCATAAAAATGGCATTATATCGAAAAATGATAAAATATCCAATAAAATGTCAGTTTTGTCCCTCATTTGTCCGGCATTATGTCAAAAAACTTGCATAAAATGACATTTTGACCCAATTAAACGACATTTTGTCCCAAATGTCCTTATTTTCTAATAAAATACAGTATTTTCAGATAATCTTGGTAGGCGCATTAATTTTATACTCTCTCCACTCAATCGCCATATTTTTAAATCATTTTGGTTATGTCATACTTTTTCATTTAACATCAGATATTTATGATTGCATCCATTCCATAACTACATGGAAATGTTTGTTATTGAGAATAACAGCTTATATAACTGGTAAAATATTCTGAATAAATATCTCTCAATATAAACGCTGTATAACACATAATATAATTAGAAGTTCACATGTTCCCTTCGCACTACAGCCTACTCTGAACGGCACAATCATTAATAAACTTGATTAAATAAAGTTATCAAGTTGGATTCCGTTATCAATAACTTTACAATTTAAAAAAAATTCTATTTCCAGTCGCTGGATTCCCATTTACGCATCTAGCAATGTGTATAGAAAGAACAACAGCTACAGCACGTATCCATACATATGAACAATTTACTTTTAAATTGGGGATATTTTTACTTTTACCTATTTTTATAATTCCAACAATTTGGAATTTATGGATATTTCATCAAGAAGATTTATTTAATGAAAAGGCTTATTGTATGTCTTCAAATTTGTCAAGCTCTAGATTAATTATTATGTTTTATATATTAATGGGAATGGATTTTTTGGCTGTACTTGTTGAATTTGTATTATACAAAATTAATAAAAGTCAGAAAATCAAGTACGTTTTGAAGTATGTTCTTTCATGAAATTGATGTTACCTTCGGACTAGGCTGTAGTCCGAATGGTACATATGAGTATTGAAATTATAATCAGTCGAAAGAGAACATATAAACATGAAATTTTGTATAGTTATATTTCAACATGTTATGTTTAAGAAAGAATTTACAAAATTTCCTAAAATAATTTTAACACACTAGGCTGTAGTGCGAAGGGATCGCCTTATGTTCCGAAGGGAACATAAGGCGATCGGGATTTAAATAGTCAAAGAACAAATAAATTTTTTAAATAATATAACACTATATATGCCTCTGTCTATTTTTAGTAAAACATCTGATTATTCTCTTCGAAAATCCTTCCAATTAAAAGAAAATGATATCTCTATAAGGCTTCTTCTGCCTTTATCTGCCAGCCATTCACTTTTATTTACAATATATTTAATTATTTATATTACATTGAAAATGATATTTAATGATTCTGATGGGTTAATCTACGCTGCTGCTGTTGAAGTTGGACGTTTGGTATATTATTTTTAATAGATATAGTCAACTCTCGTTAGTAGCGACCTCTTTATGTTTTATTAATTCACAAACTTTCAGGGTGAAACCCTCTATACACTTATCAATGTCTCTTTATTTTTATTACTACGGCGTAAATTAACAATTCAAACAAAGCTTGTAATAATTGAAAATCAAGTAAAATTAAGTGCTAGAGCAAAAATACATGCGGCACAATATCAAAAGAATTGGTAATTAAGAGAATAAATGAACTCATAAATTTTTTTAAACTTTTTTACTGATAAGAATTGAATTTTTCGAAACTATAAATTATATTTATCTTAATATATAAATCAAAATGTCCATTTTCATATTGTCAATTTTGCAAAAAGTCAATCTATAACTTATTTCTTCATTCAATGTGGCATTTTTCTCAAATCACCATAAAAGTACAAAACCTCTTTACTTATTTTAATGCAAAAAGACAACAATTTTCGGATTAAACCAAAAATATATCCATCATTTTCTTAATCGTTCATTTTCTGACGTTCCTTCTTATTTTTACAATTTAAATAAAATTTAATAGATCTATTTTTAGAACTCGAATGCTTTGAAAAACATGATTAAAACGCCTAATAAATTTTATTTTAAATTCAATATTTTTCTTTTTATTTCAATTTTTGGTTTATTAATTAGCCTGCAATTTACAATCAAAGTTTTAAAGAAAATCAATGATGTTGATTTAATGATGAGTGATTATAGAGAGGATTTTGAGAGGGATGAGGAAAATATTAGGTTGGAGATAGATTATTTTAGATATTATAAAATATTTTAACTTAATAGGAGCTTTGAAAAAAAAACTAAATTTAGTAAATTCAACCCTAAAAATACCGAATTATCATTATAAAAATTTTTTAAAAATTTTTGGAGAAAAAAACAGTTTTCGTTCTTTTTAACTTAAGTGGCGGAATATCCAAGTGACTGTATAACGGGAGAGACATAAGATAATCCTAGTTTCTTAAAAATCCTCTCATTAATTATAATACGAATGGAGGGGTAAACCATAGGGAAACCATCGGCCATTCACTGGTAATAGTGCGAAGGGAAAACATAGTGTGAAGGGAACATATTAAGTTGTGCGAAGGGAACCATATTAAAAATCGAAATATTTCTTTAATATAATTTAAATTTTTTCCAATTTCAAGGACTAATATTCACAAATTGTTTCTTTCAATTTCATCTTTCCGAATTCGAGAAAGACGATATCCTATCTCTAGTTTTGGATTTCATCCTATAAACAATCCTAAAAATGAAATATGCACATGTAATATTAAAAATTCATGTCCCCCAGGCAAATCTGGAAAAAGAGGACAGCCAGGGGTGGATGGAGTTGATGGTCGTTAAATTTCCAAATTTTAATAGAAAAATTCTATTTTTTAGGTAAGCCTGGCCCTCCAGGCCAACCTGGACTTCCAGGCAATTTCTTGCCTATTCTATACGATTTTGCAAGAAAATGTCGAATTTGCCCGAGGGGTGAAAGAGGAGAAATGGGCAGCCCTGGCTTTCCGGGATTACCAGGGCTAGAAGGGTTGAAAGGAACACCTGGAAGGAATGGGCAGGTAATTAAGATATAGAAAATTCCTCTCAAATTATTTTTCCCTCATAGATAGGCTCTGAAGGTCTTATTGGTCCTCCCGGACACCCAGGCAGTCAAGGACCACAAGGCAAGACTGGAAGTAAAGGAACGCCTGGAAATGCAGCAATAATAGGTGAAAAAGGAGATCCTGGGCCTAAAGGGAAGCAAGGACGTGCTGGTAGAAGAGGCACCAGGGGAAAGGATGGAGTTAAAGGTAATAATTAACTATATTATTGAAATCAGTTTAAATTATTCCATTAAGGAAAAAATGGAGATGTTGGTCCACAAGGAGTCCCAGGTTGGAACAATTAAATTATTTGGAAAATATTTATTTTAAAGGTGAACCAGGAAAAAGAGGGAGCAAAGGCCCTCCAGGCTTAAAAGGGCCTCCCGGACTGAAAGGCCAACCTGGCCAAGATGGTCTTTACTGCCCATGTCCAAAAGGGAATACACACAAAGAAGTAGTGCGTTCACAAGGATATGGGCCAGACAATCCTGTAGGGAAGCTAAGGCCTGTTCAAAACAAAAGAAGAATAGGAAAAAGAACAAAACATGAACATTCACGTGATATACAGTAATACACTTTCGTACTATTGTTTTTATGATATTTTTAAATTTCAAATGGACAATTTTCAAAACGGAGAATTTTCGAAACGATATATGTTCAAAATGTTCTGGTTAAAAAATGCCAAGGTGATATCACATTTACCTTCGCTTCTTTTTCTTATTTAATACTGTAGATAATAAATTCTGCATTCTTAAACTTGAATAAGAAAGTGGAGATTTCTGAAAAGATCCGCAGGTTTCCGGGCACAATTGGTGTAGTAAACGTCCATAAAATGGGAAGTTGCAATAAGGAGCCCAAAATGGACATTGAGGAAGTCTATTAGAAAATTGTTGTTGTCCAATCAGCTCTCCATTTTCCAAATTATTTTGAAACAGAATTGGTTTTGTTTGCCTTGTTGGAGTGCCAGCTGTTACAGTTAAGAGTCTAGGCATCACATAAGGTGAAAACCAATTTGTTTGAAAAGAAGAATGCCATAATGGTAGAAAACTTTCTGACGCTATGGAATTATCTTTTCCGGTAAATTCATCAGTAGAAGTCTCAGAATCCGAAAAATTTGGGAAAAATCATTATTTTTTTTATTAAAAATTTTAAAGAATGAGAAAATTTTGTTTTCTTAGTAGTCTGAGCACAAACCCCGTTAAAAACAACAACAAACCCCGCAAAAAAATATTTGAATTTTTATGTATTAATTATAATTTTAAATTAATAAACTAAGAGGGTTATAAACTTGGGGAGGGATATTGAATCTTACTAAAAACTCACAATGCATTGATACATTCCTCGAATTTTGGCAAGACTAAAAAATTTGGATGAAATTCTTATTTTCAATATTTAATTAGATAAAAAGTTAAAAATTAAAAAAAAATCTCACTCTGCCTGACTGAAATCTGTAGCTGAACCCATCACCTAAATTTAAATTTTTTTATTAAGTTCTAATTAATTCCTCTACTTTTGTCATTTCCGGTTCTATAGCCACTAGAGTCTCTCTTCCATTTCTGCTAAATGCTAAACTGTCATAGTGCATTATTGAGTGATAATCTTTAATTAAATAGGCATTTTCTATTAATTTTTACCATAATTTTGGCCATAGTAGCTACTTTCTACGAGATCTACACGTCCAAATTGGTCTACTGCTTCTGTAGAATTTATTAAGAATTTATTCAAGTAAATATCACTCCGTTGGAACAAATTTTTTTCTCTTAAGTCTAACCTCTATCAATATTCTGCCATAAAATAATCAAGTAATTATCTCTATCCCAACGCTCATGTTCATGATAAAAACCGACAGAATGCATCTGAATTTTAATTTAATAATTCAGGCCTTATTTCACATCAATAGGAATATTCCCTTATTTCTTTGGAGAGAATACTGTATTTAAATTGGCGCTGAAACGCCCCTTATCAAAAGGAAAAAGGACAGAAAAATAATTTTTTATATTTACTAGTTCGTGGATTACTGTATCCAAATGAAGACATCCATCATCTAGGGATAGTTCTTGTCTTCCCCCAGCGCGTCCGACATCCGAATAACAACTTAAAAATTTGAAAATTTTATTTTTGAATTTTTAAATTGCGGCTTTTTTTAAACATTCGTAAATCATGTGAGTTTAGAAAAGCTGTTGTTGAATTAATTACAAACCCATCTATCTTTCCAATATAAAGAAAATCTCTATCAGATTCTGTTTTTGGTACAAATCTAATGCACGTTCTGTCTTGGTATTCCTATGAAAAAATCAGAATTTTAGTTTTTGAAATTCAAAATAAATACCTGAAAAGCCCTAGCTAATACAGCACGTTCTCTAGGAGTATAATCTGAGCCTAGAATATAAGGAATTTGTCCATTGTTCCATTTTTTGACTGAACTAGACACTCCATTGTAACGACGAGTAGTTGGATGATTTAAATTTCCTTGCCTCTTTAATATTTTATAAATTTTTAAAATCATTTTAGATACCCTCCAGGAAGCTTTTCCATGAATATCTCCTCTATAATGCCTTTGTTGTGTTAAAATACTATTCCTTCTAGACTTTACCTCTTAATAAGATTATTTCTTCAAAATATTAAAAATCCCTACCAATTAATTCTTTATATTTTATGGCATTTTCAAAGTCTAATTTAGTTAAAAACGTCAAGATTTCGGAATCAATTTTATAACGAAAGTCATCGGGTGAAAGAAAATGATTAAATGAACGTTGAGCAAATGATGGACAAGCTAAAATATTTAAAAATGAAAAGAATTAAATGTCCAATTTGTAAAAGTTCCATACTCGAAATGCAAAATTCAAAATGTGAAAAAATTTTATAATGCATAATTCTCATAATGTCATAAAAAATTATAAAGGAAATTACCATAAATAATAAGCATTGCAATGAATTGATGTAAATATTTTTCTAAGGAAGGAAATGACATTTTACAATAAATTATAATTTTTAATTTTTTTAAAATTAAAATAAAATTAAAAATAAATAAATATTATGTAATATTTAAAATCACCCTTCCCCTAAAACCTTGAACTAAATAAAATAACTTGTTTTCCTCAATGTACACCCATTATTATTTTTCTAAAAATAAAAACGCTTATTTTATCGAGGGTAATCCCTCGATACAAAACAATGTATTGCGCAACAAATTTTTTTTCGAGAGAAATATTGAAAAACGTGAAGATGTAAATACTTTTGTAAACAATATTATTTCAGAAAAAAATAAGAATAAAAAATTTAATGGGAAATATAGAATGATGATGAGGGTAATAATTAAAATATTAAGTGTAACAATAAATAACAAAAAAGCTAGAAAAATATAAAAACCTTTAAAAATACTTCAATACTCCGGTTGCCCAGTGAATGGCCGCTAGTTTAATGAATAAATGATGTATTTATATCTGTGTGATTTTTGGAAAAAAACTTTTGCTTACGGAATGCGGAATGGACTGAGAGTGACGTTATGACCGAAGGTATATCCGGGAAATGGGGTGACGTTATAATCTGTGTAAATTATAAAATGTTTAAACATTGTGTAATATATTTTTACAAAATATATTTTGTACAAAAGAAAATACAAAAATAAAAATATTATAAACATTCGCGCAGCGAATGAGGCCATAAATCGGCTTAAGCTTATTATTCAATAAATATAGGGAAATAACTTTATTGATATAATAACTTTAATAATATAATAACTTGATATAATATTTAATATTTCTAACACAAAAAATAACTGAACGTTTTTATAAATTGTCTATAACTATACAAAAGCCCAACTAGCAAACAATAATAACAAACAATTAATTAACCGACAAGAAATATAATTAACTTTATTTAATTATTTTTTCATTGTAAATATATTGAAGGAAATAAAAAATATTATAAAAAATCATCTCCATTGAGAATTAAGTTCCTTAAAATATATTTCTGTACTGTGTTTTGCACTATTTTTAATAAAATTCTTGTTAATTTCATTTTGTTTCTTCAAAAAATAGTCGTAGACAATCAAAGTTATAGCAGCATGAATGAAAGGCAACTTAATTTAAAAAAGTTTTTTAAATATTAAAGTTAATACCTATTTAAAATTATTTCAATATTAGAATTTAAAATTGTCATGTAAATTTTTAATTTAACAATTATTATAAAACGTATTCATGTGTTCCTAATATTCCAAAAAATTTTTTTGCTTATTTACCAGCATTATGAATTCATATGTTCGCAGAAATGTAAGTTGGCCATAATCATCTCTCTTCAAGCGAACAAGACTCGAAAGAATATTAAATATAGAATAAACAAAACAATAAGAAAAATCAAGAGGAAAAATAATTTTCATTACAAGAATGTTTTGTTTAGCCTGATAACTTTTGCTAAGACTGTAAGAAGTTGTAGAACTGAAACTTTAATTTAACAGTTATTTAATTTAATTCAAATTTCTTACAAATTTGATTTTATTTGTCTATTACGATAAATCACAAAATAATCTCCAATAGCAATACATATTACTAAAAACAGGAAAAAATAATGAATGTTTATAAGAGCATCAGCATTGTAAATAGTTGTAATTGTTATATAAACCATCGGATGACTATATGTGTCAACGTCCATAGAAGAGGTTATATATATATACAAGATGTATATTGTGTCTAAGAACCACTTTAAATTTTAAAAATAATATTAAATAAATTACTGTTATTAAAATATTTTTTAATTCTCAATCTCATAAATTAAAACAAATTATGGACTTTTTTAAGTTTGTAACTATAGTAACTATACGTATCTATGTTGCTTGCCTTAAATCGAAAATGGCTAAAATTACCCTTAGTTGATTTTATGTTATTTTGATTAGCATATCATTAAGTCTCCTTCTAAGATATTTAATTATCATTAACTTTAATGCCACTATGAATATCAAAGTACACCCTCTACAAAATTACACCCTCTACAATTTACAAGTACACCCTCTACAATTTACAGTAGTTATCTAGCCTGAGGGTTGTGAATCGAAAAGGATTTTTCTTGTTACTAATCTTGAGGAGTTAAATTGGTTCAATATGGAACTCATTAAAGGATTGGCCTGTTATATTTATTATCCCAATGAATGAAAATCTATATTAAGGTCTATACAAATTTACCACAAAAATTGTGCCAGAAACCGCAATCATTTTTCCTTTATTTTCATAAATTTTAACATAAACAGTAGCCAAAACGCGTTCAATCATTATAGCCAAATGAAACAATGGAGAGGAAAAAGTGTAAATATAGGCTGGCATTCTAATTAAATAAACTAACCAAACTTGTGTTAAACAATCACAAGGATCAGAATATGTAAATAAAACAAACTGTAAAATTTTTAAAATAAAAAACATCTATAAAATAGCATTAATTTACATGATTGTGAAAAGATTCGATCATATAAGACAATGCAAAAAGCAAATTAATGATTAAAACATTGCTCAGTAATATCTATAAAATATAATTATTTAATTTATAAAAATGTTTATCAATTGATTATGCAAAAAATTTTAATAAAATAAATATAGGATATAGACCCTTCTAGATATAAATTTACTTCTATTATATAACTCATCAAAATTACTGAATCCCGGAACCCTAAGCCTGTTGCACTGTCCCGTTTTTTCTTGACTTTGAATATTTTTCTGGAATGTAGTGTAATAATTCATTTTCTTGAATATATTTGCATTTATTTTTTTGGTGTAATTAAATCAACCACAAAGGCTTTTAGGCACTTTTATGTGGAGGGGAAGTGTTGAGGATTTGACGTATTGACATATTACTTGTTAGTAATATGTCAATACATTTGCCGGCTCGGGATTTACAAGCAAGCTAGACCTGATTGCTCCCCTCGTGCCACCTGTGTAAGTGCTATACAGGGACTACACTAAACCGGCCACCAGCTCCCGCCAGGCATCAACCTGAGTCTCCCGAAAAGTGCAAGTCGGGTGTTTTAACCACTACACGTAGTTATTTATATCATTTTTGATAAATTTATTGTTTATATTTAGATAAGTTAAAACTTACAATCAGATTTTTGTGTATATTAACTGATTTTGTATTGTAAAACCAAACAATTCGAATTAGCATTATTAGTATAATTGTTCCCAAAACAATAAAGAATGATCTTACAATGTTTAAGCCATAATCTCGGACTACTGCCTCAGCAGCATTACATTGTGTTTGATTCATTTTTATATTATTGAATTAAGTTACTTACAATAATTTTTCTAGATAATATTATTTTTGTAATTAAAGGGAGATAAATTAATTGATATGGGTAATAGTGCAAAATCTCGATATATTAGGGTATACAGGCTTTTTACAGGCATTTTTTCAGGTTTATTTTTTAAAATTACGTTTTCAGGCTTTCGGGGCTTTTTCGTCGAGTCTGGCCTGACAACACTACTCGTCATAGCTTGCCAAGAAATGTTCGTTAAAATTACCAATTGATATTTATTTGACTGAACTAACAATTATAATATTGTTTTTAAGAGTTTTCTCACTTGGTTCATTTATTTTAATAGATGCGAGAATATATTTATTTAATTATATATGTTTAATAATTGCCAACCTAAGTTTTATTTGAAATAATTTTCAAAACACCTGTCGAATAAATGAATATATAAAAGATAAAGAAATAAAAAAATTATTAAGATGTTAAAATTTGGTTTAATAAACTTATTTTTATAATTAATTATTAAAATTCAGTTATGTACACGGAAATAAAGTACTTTAAAGAAATTTAGCAGTGTAAAGTAGAGACTTTTTAATGTAAACAATCTGCTTTCTTATGAACAATTTTTTTCCTCAAGGTTTTGATTAGGTAAGAAAGTCATTAGGCAAAAACTATGCCTTTCAAGATAACAAATATGTGATGTAATTTCTAGAGATTTTTAATTTTCCTTAATCTAATCATTCAAAATAATTAATTCAATTATTTTAAATTTAATCTTTATTATTTCCACTTAAAAATAGAAGATAAAAATATAATTATACCTCCTATATAATTTATTAATTTTTCCCCATACGACCCAGATATGTTAATTAATATTTAGGCATTAGATAATTATTTATTTATAAATAGATAAAAAATATATAAACAATTTTAGTATAGCTATACTTTATTCAATTCCATGAAGAATTTAGCTTTCTAAAGTATACCTCAGAACTATTGTTAATATTATTATTTTTAATAAAATTTTTATTAATATCATTTTGTTTAGTCAAAAAATAGTCGTAGACAATTAATGTTATTATTGCATGAATAAAGAGTAACTTAATGACAAAAGAATATTTTTTTACTTCACATAAAATTAAAATAAAGTATTTACCAGAATAAAGCCGTCATATGTTCGTACATAAACAAGAAAGCCATATTCGGCACGTTTTGATCGAATAAAAGTCGAAAGAATATTAAATATAGCAAAAAAAAAGTATAAGAAAAATCAAGAGGAAAAATAATTTTCATTACAAGAATGTTTTGTTTAGCCTGATAACTTTGGCTTAAAGTGTAATTTGTTGTTGAACTGAAACTTAAATTAATCCTTACAAAAGAAAGAATGAAGATTTCTGGACCTTGAACAATAAATTTTTGAAATTTTAATTTTTATTTAAACAATCTATCATTTAATCTATCATTATTTTATTTTTAATAATTAACTTTACAACAATTTTTACTTCTTTAAAATAATAAATCTTAAATATTTATAGCAATTTGTATATAGGTTTAAGGGATTTCTTCCGCCTTCCGCTTTTTAAAATGCGCCAGGGTCCATCCCTGTAGGGAACTATTTTTAAGAAAATACGGTTGATCAATCAAGGAATGTTTACAAAATCTACTTATTTCGATCTTCTAAAATATGATATTTTATCTTTTTGGTAAAGAAAAACTAATTTCTTAAAATAATTTTATCTTTTTATTAGGATATTATTCTACAAAATTATTTATAACTGGAAAAAGCACCCGCTTTATTGATAAATTTAATCAAAGTTTATGTAATTTTAAATTATTTTTAGTTCCACGCTGATTTCAACTTATTAAAATAAATTTCTGTACCATGGTTCATACTGTTTTTGATAAAATTTTTGTTGATAACACTTTGTTTCTTTAAAAAATAGTCGTAGACAATCAATGTTATTATTGCATGGACAATAAGCAACTTAATTAGAAAAGGAATTGTTAATAAAATTTTTATTGCATTGAACTTTAAATATTTTTTAAATTGGAATAATTTTTTGTCATTCGCAGTATTTGGAAGCTCGTACCAAAATTCGAATAGAGGTGCTACGAAGTACGAGGAATAGAGATGGTAAGAAGTTACTTTGTAATCTTATTTTTAAAAGTAAGATTACGAGCAAATCCAAACACAGGTCACTCGTTAATGACTGGTTCAAGTTAAATAATTTTGTATTGGACACTAATTTATTTTTGTTTTGTATAGAATTCTCTAACTAAGAAATTTATTTACCAAAATAGTGCCGTCATAGGTACGTACATAAACAAGTTGACCATATTCTTGACGTTTTGAACGAATAAAAGTTGAGAGAATATTAAATAGAGCATAAACAAAAGTATAAGAAAAATCGAGAGGAAAAATAATTTTCATTAAAAGAATGTTTTGTTTAGCCTGATAACTTTGGCTTAGACTATATGATGATATTGAGCTGAAACTTTAATTTTTTATTTTAATTTTTTAAATATATATTTTCTTACAAATTTGATTTAATTTTTTTATTTCGATAAATTAAATAATAATCGGCAATAGAAATACAAATAACCAAAATTAAGAAAAAACTGTGAATATCAATAAGAATTTGGGAATTGTAAATACTTGTCAAAGTTAAATACATCATTGGATGGCTGAAAGTGTTAACATCCATAATTGATGTAATATAAACATACAGACCAAACAATAAAGTTAATGTCCACTAAAATGTGTGAAAACCTCAATTAAAATAACGAAGTGAGAAAATTATACCACAATAATTGTACTAATAACACCAATTAATTTTCCTTGATTTTCATAAATTTTAACATAAACAGTAGCCAAAACACGTTCAATCATTATAGCAAAATGAAACAAAGGAGAGCCAGCAATTTGAAGATAAAAAGGAATTCTAATCAAATAAACTAACCAAACTTGTATTAAACAATCACAAGAATTTTTATAATTGAATAGAACAATCTGATATAAATGTTATTTCGCAGAATAATTAATAATTTTATTATAAATTTAAACTTACAAAATTCATAAAAACGGCAACAAAATAAGACAAAACCAAAAGCGTATTAAGTAATAATATATTGCTCAATAATAACTTAATGATTCTAATTATTATGTAATATTTAAATAAATCTCTTTTAACTATTCCACAGTAATCCTTTTCTTGATAACTACGAATTTTCCGGAAAATAAGCTTATGGGTTTATGTTTAATTTTAAATCTCTGATATTTTCTTATAAATTTTATTATTTGTAACCGGAAAATTAATAAAAAGATTATATTTTTCCGGAATTTTATTTTCATTAAATTTAATATTTATATGTTTTTAATTATATTTTTGTATTATAAAACATTTATTAAGTTTTCCTTAATTTTTTTGAATCTAAAACTCACAATTAAATTTTTATGTAATTTTAATGATTTTGTTCTGTAAGACCAAATAATTCTACAAAGCATTATTATAAAAATTTGTCCAAAAATAAAATGTAAAACACGTACAATATTATAACCTTTATCTATAACAGATGCTTCTGCTGCAATACATTGTGTTTGATTCATTTTAAAATAATTCTATAAATGTGATAATCTTAATTTGAATTTAATATTAAATATGAATAAATTCACAAGAGTTTTAAACTAATTTTCTGAAATTCAAAAAATTCAAAAAAAACTTTTAATAATTAGAATTAACAATTAAAAACTAAAAATAAAATTAGAAAAAATAAATTCATAAAAAAGAAAATCATGTGTGGTACAAACTATAAATATGTGAGTTAATTAAAGAAACAAAATTGTATTTATTTAAAAAATTTTATTTAGTTTGAAAAAAAATAATTATGAGAAACGAATATTTTATGATTTTATGTTTTAATTTTTATTTTTAATTTCTTTTTCAAAATTATTAAATTTAAATAAAAGATTTTGAAAAAAAATTTTCAGTTTTCTTGCCAAAATTAAAAAAAAAGTTCCAATCCCAACAAGATTCTAGTTTGAATTAAGTTTTATTAATGGAGAGAAAATAAAAAAAATTGGAAAAAACTTGAACCTAATACTTAAATTGTTTAAAAATCACAGAGCAATTGCTAATTTTTAGAGATTAATTATTCTTTGTAAATAATATAAAATTAAATATAAAAAGCTTTTTTCAGCAAATATCCTCTACAATATAGCAGATACTACTAAAACTCACCAGAATGAAAAATTAAACATTAATCTAATAGACCAATGTTTGGTCAAATGAATTAGAGATCAATTTTGAAGTAAATTGATCTTGATCACTGACCTTGATTTAATTTTCCTATCTGACCAGATTCTTGACCGATTATTTGCAGTGTTTGGAAATTTAAACGAATTTTTGTACGAGCTTCCAAACACTGATTATTAGTCTAGTTAATTCACATTGCGGGATTAAATTTCGGATTAAATTTCTTTTTATAAATTTTAAATTTTTTACCAAAAATGAAGAATTCTGTTAGGTAGCACTCACTCGACAAAATATTTTTTATTTTATAAGTATAAATAAATAAAATTATTGTTGGGAAGGGCTTTGTATAAAAGCCCTTAGTTAAGTTTAGTATAAAAGCGATTAGTGTTAACCAGCCTAGAGTCAGTCAGTTAGTGTGCAACCTTCTACCGTCTTCATCTCTATTGTATTTACTTTGTGGATAAACGTTTTTGTGTGTGCTCGTCTACGTACAAGTGCGGTTACAACAATTATTATTTAATATATAATAATGAATAAATTTAAAAATCTTATTATATAATTGAGAAGTGGTGTGTGTATGTTTGTATGTTTGTCCTTTTATAGACAAGTGGGCTTTTATAGTAAAATGATTTGGGGGAGTGAGGAAATGGGGGTTTTTATAGTAAAGCAGGCTGAATTATGAATCAGGCGGAATATTGAAGCAAGCAGAATTGTGAAGCAGGTTGAATAGTGAAACAGGCGTAATAATGGAGCATGAGGAGTATTGAAACAGGCGGAATAATGGAGCATGAGGAGTATTGAAACAGGCGGAATATTGAAGCAGGCGGAATGATAAACTATTTAAGCTATGCTTTCTGATCTTTCTTCAAGTATCACCTACACATTTTAACTCTACTGTACTGCGTCATTCTTGAGCCTGCACAATTACGAATGGATTTGTCTCTTCTAGAAGTACTTAGTGCTACACCGTGCGGAACTTTGTTGGGGTATGTGTGTTTTATGTAAGAGGTTGTATACTCAATATTTTAGGGAGTGCTGTGGTGTTGTTACTAAATGCATGAAGTCCACCAGTAAATGTACGGTTTTATTGGCGTGAAAGTCCGGTGAAGTGTTCGCTGTTACTGCATTCAAAAACACAAAAGGGGCTGAAATATGGTTCAAAGACATGCATCAAGGACAGGTAAAAGGATGTGGTGAAGCATAAATTGTTTGTTTTGAAGGTTGTCAAGCTACGTATGAAAGGCTCAAAGGTACAATAAGGCACGGTTTGACGGACAAAAAATTTATAACACACCGCTCTGTTTTGAGTTTGTTTGGACATCTGCAACAGTGTGTGAAATGTGCTCGGCCGATGTTAAAGGTGTGAAGTTGTTCGAGGAAATTGAAACATGTGGATGTTATGGTATGGATGTTTTTGTATAACCTTATAATAAATAAAATTTAGGTTTTGAATGTGTGTTGGGGGCGTCATTTACGTTGATGGGAGATGCTTTGTGTGCCGTTGTAGCCGATCGGAAGAATAAACGGGCAGATCTAAAAGTAAAAGGAGGTGCTGAAGCTGCTGGTCTCCGTTTATTAGCTAGAGGTGATGCACTCAACATTAAAAAATGTTTTGTGGTCATAGAAGGTAATACGATGTTAGAGTTAATGTATATATAATTATTATAGATGAGTGTATTGTTGCGACAACTGATGTGGCTTCCGTCTGTATTCTGAACAAGTCTAAAGAAATTGGGAATGTTCTTACTATGCCTAAGAGGAGGAAAGATGGCAAAGCTGAAGGTGAGGGAATGTAATAAGTATGAATAAAAATGTGATAACCATTGTGATGTAATCATTGCTATGTTTTTGTATTATTGTAATCGTTGTCTATATGTTGTAATCGTTGGTTCTTTGTAAATTAAATTTATTTGTTATTGTAGAGGCGGTATATTGAAGCAAGCGGGATTGTGAAGCAGGTTGAATAGTGAAACCAGGGGAATAGTGAAACCAGGGAAATAGTGAAGCAAGTGGAAGCAGGCGGGATATTGAAATAGGCTGAATTGTGAAGCAGGTTGAATAGTGAAACAAGGGGAATAGTGAAACCAGGGAAATAGTGAAGCAAGTGGAAGCAGGCGGGATATTGAAACAGGCTGAATTGTGAAGCAGGTTGAATAGTGAAACAAGGGGAATAGTGATCTTAGAAAAGAGATCTTAGAAAAGAGGTCTTCGGACATGGACAATTGTATGTGGCTCTTTCGAGAGCAAGATCATGGAATATGATAAAAGTTAAATTAGATGATAGTAATAGTGATCGAAAGATCAAGAATGTAGTTTATAAAGAAATCTTAGATGAAAGAGATTAAGTCTTAGAAAATAGGCGTATTGTTATACGCAAGTATCAGATATGTTTAGCGATTTTGTATCGTCCCATTTTGATTGTAAACCCACTCACATACTCACAAACTCACCCATTTATTAATATTTAATGTATGTAATTTATTTTGTTGTTTAATTTTGTTTTGAATAAAATGTTTTTGTATTTGTTTTTTCTTTTTTAAATTTAGAGTTTAAGTTTGATTAGCTTTGATTTTAAATTTTAGAATTGTTTAAATTAAATTTGGTTTTGTTTTAAAATGTTTTTGCTAGCGAGGTGGGGCGGACGAAGGCCGCCCCTACCCCGCTAGTATATTAAAATTAAAAAATATAACAGAATATTATTTTTAAACCCAATCTTTAAATGATAATTCTGAATTTAATTTTTCTGGTTCTATTTCTATAATTTCACATTTAATGCTTGTATTGCCTTTTTCAAAACTTTTCTCTTTATTTTCACAATTTTTGTTTAAATTCTTTTTAATTTTATTTTGTTTTATTTCTAAATTTAATTTTTCAATCTTTTCTTCTAATTCATATTTATTTTTATTAAAATAAAAAAGTCCTCTTTCATCATTATATTTATATAATTTTAATATTTCTGTTAACTTATGGGTACTTTCCAAAGGCAAAAATTCATTACTTTGAATAATTAGATTGTGTATTTTTTTTCTTAATTGAACATTTTCGGCTGCATATGTAAAAAGTTCAGGAGAAAGACCAAAATTGTTTATTTTATATCCTTTTTCGAATAATTTTGTTTCTACTTTTTCTTCAAAAATTTTTTTGTCAAATAAATTTGTTATACCTTAAGATAAGAGAGGTGTTTTCTAGTCATTTTATTTTATTACCAATTCATGTAAATTTAACTACGTTTTAACTTCTAAAACAATGTAATAGGAAAAACCGTGGAATAACCCGATGCGTCCTTATATCCGGTGAATTATAAATAATATTTCCGATACTGAGTGACCGATCGTTTGCATATACCGCTTTTTCTTGAATAATTAACTGCGTAATTATAGTTTCAATTTCTCGCAGGATTGGGTAATTAAAAGCGAGGGAAGGAATTATTATAACCGTAATTGAACGGTTATTTCCTGTCAATATTCCTTTATTTTAAAACAACCATAAAACCCAAATCCACCTTCTTTAACAAATATATTTTCCAAAATTTCTTTCCTTTTCTTATCCTCCAGAAACTTTTCAAATGATTTTACAATTACCTCAAATTTATGTTTATCTTTTAATATTTTAGGATTTAAATCATTTTCTTTAAATTCATTATAATAATTAACTCTTTCATTATAATTAATTTCATGAGCATCCATTAATTGATAAATTAATTTTTTATTATTATTTTGAGAATTAATTTTAATTATGTAACAAAATAAAAGATTAATAAAAATAAATAAATTCCTTTTCATTTTTAATTTAAATTCTAAAAAATATTTAAAATACATTGGGACAACCAAAGATATGAACAAGATACTAACTTTATGATTTAAAAATTATCAACGAATGGGAAACAAAATAATTATATGAAAGAAATATGGAATGTTGAAATATAAATCTAAATTAATTTATGGGAAGCCCTAGGAGTTTTTATTGAAAAAATAGTCGAGATAATAGATACCTATTCAAGACGGTTCAAGTGAATGTTTAAATAGGTATATCGCATTATAAAAATAACAAGAACACAAAATATTTGCTATTTTTGTGTTATTTTACTTAACAATTAAATTTTATTTTTTTAAATTTATTTTACATTTTATCGTCACTTAAATATATTATATAGACAGTTGAATATATTTAGCCAATAAATATTTCGTAAGATTAAATAATTTTTTTTAAACAAAAGTGCAATTTCATAATGTCTAGACTTGTTTTCATGTGAATCTTTTTAAATATAAAAAGTTTATCAATTTGAAAGTTTTTATTTTTAAAATAGCTAAAGTTTAAACATCTAATAATAATTAAATTGATAGAAAGGTGTCCAGCCTATGTTCCAAGTATCCCACTTATTCAGATCATTGGCATAATAAATGAATATGTAATTAATTTTATAGATATACTGTAAATTGTAGACTTAAATAAAGGAATAAATTTTAGAACCCCCGCTTATCAACTGAACTCAGGATAAAAGCTAGGATTAAACTCCCATATGCAACTCAGGATAGACTTATTAGCTACCCATTTTATGTGAACCTTATATAAGAGGCATTAAAAACAAATAATTAATCGCGTTTATAATTACATCATAAATTATCATACTAGATAGATCGAGACATTATACATTAAATTCTTTAAGTATTCTGGACTAAATCTTAAAGAGAGATCAATATATTTAATAAAGACTAGATAGATCGAGATATCATTTCCATTGAGTATTCAAATTTTTAAAATAAATATCTGAACCCATATTCTTGTTACTCTCTTTAACAAAATTCTTGTTTATTTCATTTTGTTTTCTCAAAAAATATTCGTAGACAAATAATGTTATTATTGCATGAAATATAAGAAACTAAATATTTAACAAAAATATTAATAATAGGTTTTTATTAACAAACCAGTGATATTCCATCAATTGCACGAACATAAATAAGTTGACCAAATTCTTCTCGTTTTGATCGAATAATCCCAGAAAGAATATTATAAAATGCAAAAACAAAAGAATAAGAAAAATCAAGAGGAAAAATAATTTTCATAACAAGAATATTTTGTTTGGCTTGATAAATTTGGCTAAGATTGTAGGTTTTTACAAATCTTTAATTTTAATTTAATTATTTATAAATAACGTAAAATATATGCTAGTTAAAATCTCTCTTAAAACCTTACAAATTTGACTTGATTTTTTGATTTCGATGAATTAAAAAATAATCGGCAACAGCAATACATATAACCAAAAATAAGAAAAAATAGTGTAGATTAATAACAACATGAGAATTGTAAATACTAATTAGAGAGAAATAAACTAATGGATGGCTAAATGTATTAACATCTGCTATTGAACTTAGGTAAATGTAAATACCAAAAAATGATGTTAATAACCACTTTAAAATATTAAAATTAAATTTAAAATTATTCTAAAATTCTACCACAATAATTGTGCTGATAACACCAATTATTTTTCCTTGATTTTCATAAATTTTAACATAAATAGTAGCCAAAATACGTTCAATCATTAAAGAAAAATGAAACAATGGAGAGCCAGCAACATAAAGAAAAGCTGGAATTCTAATTACATAGACTAACCAAACGTGAAGTAGACAGTCACAAGAATTTTTATATTTGAATAGAATAATCTAACAATTGCGAGAAAAATAAAGTAAATAAATTAGTCGATCCCGTTATAAGACAGAGATATATTTTAAAATAATATTTTCCGGAAAGTTTGTATTTTAAAATAATATTTTCCGGAAAGTTTGTATTTTAAAATAATATTTTCCGGAAAGTTTGTATTTTAAAATAATATTTTCCGGAAAGTTTGTATTTTAAAATAATATTTTCCGGAAAGTTTGTATTTTAAAATAATATTTTCCGGAAAGTTTGTATTTTAAAATAATATTTTCCGGAAAGTTTGTATTTTAAAATAATATTTTCCGGAAAGTTTGTATTTTAAAATAATATTTTCCGGAAAGTTTGTATTTTAAAATAATATTTTCCGGAAAGTTTCTATTCTGAAATAATATTTTCCGGAAGGTTTATATTGAAAATTATATTTTCCGGAAAGTTTGTATTTTAAAATAATATTTTCCGGAAAGTTTGTATTTTAAAATAATATTTTCCGGAAAGTTTCTATTCTGAAATAATATTTTCCGGAAGGTTTGTATTTTAAAATAATATTTTCCGGAAAGTTTCTATTCTGAAATAATATTTTCCGGAAAGTTTGTATTTTAAAATAATATTTTCCGGAAAGTTTGTATTTTAAAATAATATTTTCCGGAAAGTTTGTATTTTAAAATAATATTTTCCGGAAAGTTTCTATTCTGAAATAATATTTTCCGGAAGGTTTATATTGAAAATTATATTTTCATTAAAGTTTGTATTTTAAAATAATATTTTCCGGAAAGTTTCTATTCTGAAATAATATTTTCCGGAAGGTTTATATTGAAAATTATATTTTCATTAAAGTTTGGATTTTAAAATATTTTCCGGAAAGTTTCTATAGGCGGAAAATAAATATAAATTAACTTATTTTTGATATGTTATGAATACACTTATTACTTACAAAATTCGTAGCAGCTTCTCCAACAAAAGAAAATGCAAAAAGAGCGTTAAATATTAATATATTGGTAATTAATATCTATATAATTTTAGATAAATTATTTCGAAATTGTATAATTATTTTTATAAATTTTTGTATTATTTCAGTATATAATTAATATTATTAATTTAACTTACAATAAAATTTTTATGTAAATAAACTGATTTTGTTTTGTATGTCCAAACAAGTCGAACCAACATTAATAAAACAATTATTCCAAAGAAAAGATGTAATGACCTAACAATATTGTAACCAAAATCTAAAACTGATGCTTCTGCTGCAATACATTGGGTTTGATTCATTTTTATAAATCTAATTAAATATTTTACTTTTTACTTAAATAAATTATAAAAATATTTATTGAAACAAGTTGCTAAAAAAGTATATAATTTTCTGACGATGAGAAATGCATATCTAAAAAAATATTTTTATTTATCTCACTCGTCAGAAAATAAATTTTCTCAAAATATATATTTTCAACTGCTAAATATAGAATAAATGTTTTCCGGAAAGTTTTTATAAATTTACTTATTTAGTTAATTCTTTTGTAAATAATATGAAATATAAAATTAATTTGGTTTAAAATAACATATTTAATAATTTAAGACTCCCAATAAGCTTGTAGTACAAGCTTGTAGTTGTAGTTTAAAAAAATTACGTGTTTATAATTTATTATATAATTTAAAATGGTGAAAATATTTTTAAAATTTTAGTTTATAAAAATAAAGCAAGTAAAGATAAATACAAATATATCTCTTTATAACAAAACCGAATTGACTGGAAAATTTTCGTTAAGCAGAGAGAAAAAAATTAAATAATTCGTTCTAAGATAACCCTCCCTCTAAAATAGTGATTTTTTTAAACTAGTTATTTATTATTTTAGAGGAAGTAGATTTTTATGAATTTAAATTTCTTCAATCAAAAGATAAATAAAAAAATGTCTAAAATAATGAAGTAAAGAAATTTTATAGTTTAAAATAAATTTTTTTATAAAGCAATTAGAATATATTATATTTGTCTTTCTTATTATTAGTGCCTTAAAATGGCAACTACAATATTGCAGTCAAAATTAAAAAATTTTAAAAAATAAAAAATATATAATTAAAAAAATCCAAGTTAGATTTTTGTTGTAGTTTTAAAAATATTTATTATTAGATTCTACCTTTACTTTCGGAGGAAATGTGAAATAAAAAATAAAATATGGAAAAGTTGATGAACATTAGAGCTGTCCAAGACCGAAAATTTTCAAAGACTCGAGACCAAAACTTGACCCCAAGACTCAAGACCGGAATTTTACAGTCTCAAGACAGATTTTTTGGCCCAAGAGGGTAAAATTTTTGGCGTGCGATTTTTTTTATTTATTTTTAACCTTATTTATAATTTCTGGAACAGAAAGCATCAAAAATTCTGATTTTCAGTGCGCAGGCGAAAAGATTTAAATATTATAACACGCAAGTTGAAAAAAAAAATCATGTTTTTCACAGGACGGGAGAAAAGTCTCAGTCCTACGACTTTCCGAAAAGAAAAGTCTTAAGTCTCGAGAAAAGTCGACTAATGACATGAACGGCAGTTGAGCCGTCTTAACGCCCGCTTTTCATGGAATTTGGAATTTATGAATTTTATGCTGCACTCGCCCTTTTCCCATAACAGACAAAGAATTGACGATCTTATCTATGAAAGAAGGGTAGGGGACGATTCAGTCCCGCCGGTTCAGTCCCAGGGCCCTTTTTCGGGCCATAACTTCTTTGGGCCCGAACTATTTCGAACAAATATTATATCATTCGAAAGCCCTGGATGTGTTGATTCTTTATCCCAAAGGAACTGATCAGATCCGATCAATATTTAAAAAGTTATGAGCTAATAAGTCCGGACAATCGTGATTTTCGATCTTTAAACGTCTGTAACTTTTCAAATGATGATCTGATGAGATCAACCCTGTTGGGAAAAATGATCCTTACATCCAGAGCTTTAGATTGATATATGAATCACTCAGATTGGTCAAAAATTAAAAAAGTTATGGGCCGAAAAAGGGCCCAGGGACTGAACCGGCGGGACTGAAACGTCCTTATCCGATGAAAGAAGGATGGGCCTTATTTTTTTATTTTTATTATTTTTCAATTGCAACTGAAAATGATTATTTTGAAGATGGTCATTTTAATATTAATTTTACAATGGAAATAACAAAAAATAAAAGATTTTTAAATTTTTTTTTCTTCGGTCTTAATGATGGAATTTATTAATTTTATTTGGAAAAGGAAGGAAATATGAAGGAAAAGTAGGAAATTATTGAAGCTGATACTGTGATTGTTAATTTTATTGAAAATAATTGTGGGACTTCTCTTAATTAAATAATTTGTTTACTTTTTAAATATTTTTTATTTCTAAACTAATTTTCCTTTACATAAATTAATTACCAAGCATCCTTCATAGGGGTTTAACAGAGACTTTATTTCAAAATTTTAACAAATTTTAACAAAATTTTTTTATTATTTGTCAGGTAATATTAAATGTTTTGTGGCATTTTCTAGTTGGAGAATTTTATATAGTAGAAATCTTGAAAATCATTTTAAATAAAAATATTCCAAAAAATATCTTGTGCAATACTCATACCACAAATATGAGCTAAATAAGATTTATCACGTGATCATTTCCATATATGGATTTGCCATTTGCATTTCTTTTCTATTTTTGCTTTTTTATTAATTTCAATCTTTTTTTTACCTTGAGTTTCATCTTTAATCACTTATTCATTATTAATATAATTTTAGCAGAAGAAAATCTCATGGAAATACTTGGTAATTCTTCTTTGTTTGTTTGTTCAGACTAATAAATTTTTCCATTATTTTCTAAATATTTTCTCCTTTTTTACCTTTCGACTAAAGATTTTTTTTAATTTGGCAACTTAAAGAGGCAGCATGCGGTTTGACGTTAATAAAGATTAATATTATGAATATTCCTTTCCAAACGCAAACGATTATAATTAAAAAGCTCATTAATTAGTTCAGAATAATTTTTATAAATTTTTGCAATATTTACAAATTTTTTTCTTCTTACTTTGTACCTTACGATTAAAGATTTATGGTTAATTTGGCCATTTAAAAGCATCTTCATTCTCTCCCCAAATATTGTCATTTAAGTTTATCTCAATACAATTAATCATAATTTAATTTTTAATAAATTTTTACAAAATTTTTCTAAATTTACATTAGTATTGTTGATATAATAAATTTAGATTTTATAACTATAAAGGAACGAAATTCCTTTTCCGAGAAACCTAATCAAGTTCCCACTCTTTTTTTTACAATATTTGGGTAGATATTTTTTTAATTTTGTAGGAAAATTGAAAAATTTCATCATATTTTGACATTTAAAAGAAACGTCAAATTGTCCGCTTTTTCTGACGAAATTTTTTAATTTATTTAAAAAACTCTTGCAAATTTTTACAAATTAAAATTTTTATAAAAATTTTAATTTTTTAAAGCGACTTTCCTACGTTAAATCATTTGTTGTTTATTAATAAATTTTAAATTTTATCCCGATTTTTAGAATTTTTTAATATAAATTGGTCCATATTTTTCAAATTTTTTCTATATTTTGCGATTTTTCGTTCATTTAACTCTCCTCCATAAATATAAAATTATTATTATTTTATAAATATTTTAGAGATATTCAATTAATAAAAATTATTATTATGAAACTTCCTTTTCATTTTATTGGAATTTTCATTATTATTATTTCAATAATAAATCAATGTTATTGTATTAGTGGTTGGCAATCACTATGCGTTGAAGGAAAATTAATGTGTAATGAAGAACCTCATGTTAACGCAACAGTTAAACTTTACGATGATGATCGTTAGTTTTCGAATCAAAATATTTAATTTATTGAAAATAAAAAATTAAGCCAAATACAAATTGAGTGAGTTTTAAGAAATGCTTGGAGCTAATATTTAAATATGAGTATGAGCAAAATCAAAATTCCAAGTAGTATTTCATATCGCTGATATATAACTCAGAATAGAACTTTGAGGATTCCCTTGGCAAGATACTCAAATTTCTTATCCTAATTTACATATGCACGTCATATCAGAGATATGATTCGAATGATAATAGGCCTAGGTTGCAATTTATTAAGAGAATAAAAAATTAATAAATGCCGAAAAATTTTAGAATTATTTTGGTATTATTCTTAATACAAATTATTATTATTACCAATTTTTAATTTATGTCTTTATCTATCTTTTTTTCAATTTTTATTGTGAATAATGTGCTAAATATTTTAAAGTATATTTTAAATTTTTTGAATACACCCAAAAAATAATATTTAATACTTTTCTTTATCTTAAACTCTTTATTAATATACTTTATATATCAATATAATTTATTAAAAAACACAAGGTAATCGTGATGATTTGATGGACGAAGGTACATCAAATGCTGACGGTACTTTTAATCTATGTGGAAGTGCAACAGATGGTTATACTGGCGGCATTATTGAACCTAAAATTGAGATATATCATGTAAAGATTTTAAAACATAAAAGACAATAAATAATAATTTCTTTTATTTAGAAATGTACTAAATCTGGATAAAATATGAATCTACTATTTGTAATTTAAGATTAGATAAAAGGGTATGTAAATTAATTTGTAAATTTTTTCTAAAAGTACTGTCATAAATTAAACTAATTAATATTAGGATGATCAATTAATTAATTTATAAAATTTTAGTTATAATTGAATTCAGTGTAACCTTTTTTTTCCACAATTTTTACTTTTCTCACATTTTTTCCGCATTTGTAAAATTTTTTGCCAACTTTGACTAAATGAGAGAAATAGAGAAATTTTTTTGGAGAAATAGGGAAAATTTAAAATATTTGTGATTTTTGGCGATTTTTTGGCGCAATAAATTTTTTAATCTTTATTTCTAATTTCGGATTGCTCAATAAAGTGAAAACTGGTGAAAAAATGCAAAATAAAGTTTCCTTTCTAAGGATTTTAATATTTTAAAATGTTGTCGCATTTTTGAGAATTTTTTCGTATAATCTTTTCGCATTTTTGATAATTTTGGTAAAGGTCACACTGATTGAATCATTAATTATATTTTTCAAAAAAAAATCAAAATTTTCAGGTTCAAGAAAGCAAGAAGTACTTATCAAAGGGAAAAATAAATAAAGCGAAAAAGAAAGGGAAAAAAGGGAGAAGTAAAGGTAAAAAGAAAGATAAAAGTGAAGAAGAACAAAAGACATATGATTTTGGAACAATTAATTTGGAAAAGGAAGCATCTAAATGTTATTGAAATTAAATAATCAAAATCTATTTTTCGGTCTTCAAATTCTAATTATCAAACTATTCATTCAGGGACTTTTTACTATATAGAGAAGGGTCACCATAAATAGAGAAGGGGCACTCTTTTTCAATATATAACTTTTGGAAATAATGTCGAAAATTACGGGGATAATTTATTAATTTATGAACATTTAAGAAATATTTTATTTAAATTACTTCTAACTTCGTCTTTCTGTTTCTTTAATAATTTCTCTAAATTAAATACTATGATTATTCTATCTAGATATCAATATTTTAATCACTTTCGATTGTTAAATTATTTTTGATGTTAAATTATTTTCTTATAAATATAAAAATCCAAAATTATTTTTATAATATTAAGGAAAATGAGTTAGTCAGATGATGAGTTATTTTATTCATTCATATTCTTCTGCAAGTGCGGACACAACAATCCTTCGCCTTGCGAAATCAAACGTCCTCGCTTGTTTCTTGTCTTTGATAACTTATCGACTGTTTTGAACTTAGTAGAAATATACTGACCCATCTTGTGGAATTATGCTGTGCTTCCTGTCTTAAGCATTCAGGACCTACAACAACACTTAGCACAAGCCCTACGACACTGAACTTAAATTAATTTTCTGCCTGCAGGCGATACTCACAAGGTCTCCTTTTGTCAGATCATCGCAATATTTGAAGGTTCGCTGAAATTTCCTCAGGCTATGCCTGGCTGTCGCCCGCGCCATTGTTATGTTCCATTGTTATGTTCCATTGTTATGTTCAAGAATTCATTGGATGGGAGATGTAATAGAACCATAGTGGAAAGGGGCCAGACCAGAGCACCACAACCTTAAGTTGTGGTGCTCTGGTCTGCTCTGGTCACCACGGGGAGCACTTTTCGGGGAGACAGCGCCACGGGGGGGGGGGGGGGGGGGGGAAAAAACCAATGTAAAACATTTTTTAGGAACCCGGGCTAACGGGGGGGGGAGGGGCGCGAGGAAGTCGAAAAA
>ABLG01000376.1:0-29905 GCA_000172435.1 Meloidogyne hapla
AAGACAGAATCTACAAATAGTCGATGAACGATATTCTATTCGTAAACAAAGTAGTTATTCCATTGACATTAAGAAACAAAATCCGTGAGTCATTACATGCTTCACATTCAGGAATTGTTAGAATGAAAAATCTAGCAAGAGAGTATGTTTATTGGCCAGGAATTAACAAAGAAATTGAAGAAATGTCCGCAAATTGTAAATCATGCCAAGAAACGATTAAAATACCAGTTAAAAATGAATTAAGTCCTTGGCCAGTACCAAATAAGTCTTGGGAACGAATTCATATTGATTTTGCAGGCCCTTGTAAGGATGGCAAATTATACATGATTATAATTGACGCATATTCAAAATGGCCTGAAGTATTTACAAATACTACCACTTCAGCCAAAGAGTCAATTAAAAATTTAGAATGGGCATTCTCACATTACGGATTTCCAAAGACCATAGTCTCTGATAATGGTAGTCCATTCCAATCTTACGAATTCAAAAATTATTGTAAAAGTAAGGGAATCAACCAAGTATATAGTCCACCATATCATCCTCAGTCAAATGGACAAGTCGAACGATTCGTAGATTATTTCAAGAGGATGATGAAGAAAAATTGGGGAAAAAGTAATTGGCTCCAAGAAGTATTATTAAATTACAGAGCCACACCCCATGAGTCATTAAATGGAAAGTCACCTGCTGAAGAATTTTTAAATAAAAAATTACGAATTGAATTATCATTAGTCAAACCAGAAAAGTCAACAAATTCTATAAATAATAGAAGAGAAGAAATAAGAGAAAAAATGAAGTCGTGGTTTGATAACCATCATGGAGCAAAATCCCGAAAATACGAAATTGGAGACAAAGTCTTGTTTAGTAATTACAGTAAGAATAAAAACACAGAATGGTTGGTCGGAAAAATAGTAAATCGGAACGGAGTTGTATATAAAATTCAGTCAGATAAATTGAGAGCAATAATAAGTCGACATATAAATCAGTTAAGAAACTGTAAATATAATGAAAATCAACAGTCAGTAAATTCTTGGTGGAAAAATAGACAAAATAATATCCAAATAAATAGTCCTAAAATAAATAGTCCAATCGAAAGACAAATTATTCGAGTAGATAACAGCCCAAGTCCAATGACATATTCAAAAAGAATAATTAGACCAACAAAAAGGTTGGTAGTCGAAAATACAAAGTCACAAAGTTATAGAGAAGAACCCATAAAATATTTAAATAACTGGATAAATCAAAGGAAAAACACAGTCGAAGAATACGCGAAGACAACCGATCAAGCTCCGTCGTCGAGCGGATGAAGATGAGCCAGATGATGTTGTTGTAATAAATAAATAAATTTTGTGATAATATTATTGTTCATTTGTAAAAAATTTTTTGTATTGCCCCCTTATATTTATGTATTGTATTTTTGCCCCTTTGTATGTATTTCTTGTTGGAGATATTCGTCATAGTCTAAATAATTCTAAAAAAGTGAAATGGATAAAAAACAAAAACATAGTCTAAATGATTTAAAGAAAGTTAAAAAAACACATAGTCTAAATCAATAAAAATAGTATAGTCTAAATTTAATTAAAGGAGGGAGGTGTTAGGTATAGTATAAAAGCGCTAGCTTTTAGACGCTTGGAACCTATTCTTAATCTACAACCAACCTACAACAACAACCAACGTCAACAACCAACAACATAGTCTATCTCCAACACACAGTCTTATTCCTATTGTACTCTTGCTATTGTATTTCTACCCTTGTGATAAAGCACATTGTTAGTTAACCTAGTAGTCTACAATTATTCTGTTACGTGAATACGTAACAATAATTAATTATAATATTCAAAAATAATTAAATTTATTCATTATTTTATAAAATGATCTCTTATATTTAAGATAAAAATATGAGTTAATTTATTTTTAACAGTTTTATAAATAGAGGAACTTAGTAGTGAATCGAGATGAATTTTTTGAATTGCCTAAAACTGTAAAAGGTTTTGGCAAAAAAAATTAAATTTGGCCAAGAAAACAAAAAAAAAGATAAATTGTTTCGTCGCATACTAGTTGGATCTAAAATAAGAGTATATTGAATTTCGAAAATTTCAACTAAAAATTTGAGCCATAAGTATTTCGAGCTCAGTTTCCATTTTAAGCGCCGCAAATTCATTTTTGTTCATACCAGGCTTGAATTGACCAAAATTGTGATTACTTACTCCCTTCTATTCAAACGGAGCTTGTTGCTCTATTTGAGGAGATAATTTTAAAAGAATATATTTGAAATTTTTGGGAAAAATTTACTATATTTTTAACACAAATATTATAATCTTTTATTATTTCTAATTCAATAAACAATAATATATTTTATCAACAATCATTAACTACTATTATTCTAATTGCTACATTAACCTAACAATTTTTTCATTATTCAATTACATAATCCTTTAGAAGCACATCCTAAATTTCCACAACCACTACATTGTGTTCCCTTTTTGTAAACAGTCTGGCCAAGAAAATTTCCACTAAAAAATTAATTAATTTGTAATTAAAATAATCAAAACACACGGTTTATTATATTGACAAACAACATAAGTCTTATAGAATGCTTTAGGGCATTTAGCTACAGCACAACCAATTTCAAAAGTTTCAGCCCAAGCCATTTGTGTAAAATGACCAATTCCTTTCCAATTATTGTTGTCAACAACGAGGCTAGATTGTAATCCAAGCTTTTTTAATTCTGCCCACCAATTTTTACATGCTTTTAAAAGTGCGTCCTCTGAAATTTTTAATGAAAATGATTAATAAAAACTCGATTACTTTAAATTTTTATAAAAACCGTATTTAGTAAGTTAATTACCATGTGTAATTATTATTTCAATACTTTGCATGACTGGGCAACTAATAGAGGTGTTTAATTATCTGATGCACGGAAATTATTTCGACCCATCTATAGGTATTATCGATACCATGATTTATCTTCATATATACGGTAATATATGATAGTAGTCCAAGTTTGGTATTATAAAACATATAAAGTAACTTATTACAATTTATATATCTCTATTAATATACACATAAAAGAATATCATATAATACCGAATATGGGAAGATGGGAAGATGAGGGGGTGGTAACTAATAGAGAGGGAGTAATTATTTGAGGGATAGAGTAAATACGTATATTAATAGAGTAAATACGGTAACTAAATTTAAATTTTATTTAAAAAATAATATCCACGTGTTGTCAGTTTAGCGTCACCATCCATTGAAAGATTCTCTCCAAATTTACCGCCAGAATGGCTCTGTGTACACCTATTAGCCCAACTGGCAGCACTAGCCTCTACAACTTTTGAATATTTTAAAAATCTAATATTCATTCCTGGTGGCATCATTCCAGTTTTATTTTGTTCTTTTCCACTAGCAAGTGAGGCACGTAAATTATTGTGACAATCAAGAATTGTCTTTTGATCAGCAGTTGATAAAGCATTAATTTCATTAAAAATAATTAACACCGTAACAATTAGTAAGAATACGTTTTTGCACATTTTTAGATAAAAGTTATCTAAATATTATTTTTAATAATCTACTTATAGTTAAAAAATATTTGAACTATAAATCATTTTAACTAGATTTGGACACAACAAGTTAATAACATGTAACCCCGATTTTCATTTAGTCCGTGATCTCCGGTTGTGGTTTTTCGTCAAATATCTGTTCTATTTTGGATGGTTTTTTTAAATTTTCATCGAGAATGGATAATATTTGTTAAAAATGGCTAAATTCCCATAATTAATTTTGACCATTCTTCTAATGAGGAATGGAAAACTTTTAAATGTGAAATACCGTATTTACTCTATTATAATGACATGGCATTCTATTCTTGAATGTATTTTTTAGAATTTGAACGCTTTTTCACGATTTGACGAAATCAGATGCCATTCTAAAAGAGATGGCATTAGAGACTGTCATATTAAGAGTAAATACGGTATCTGTTAGATTATTCTCCTTATAAATCAAAAGCATATATTCTCTTAATATACTAAAAGATTTTGTGCCATTGGACTTCTCAAAGATAAGAGAATATACGATCCTTAATGAAAACTTGATTGAATTTACCAAATCAAATTTTGTTAACTGAATAAAATTATTTAAAAAAATATTCGATGATTGAGGGCAAATCTTATCACCTTTTATAGGATAATAACTGTTAGACCTTTGCAGCTGCCATTATACTTTTGCAGCTGCCATTATACAAATACCATTTTAAATGTTAAATATTTTTAAAAGATTTTAAGCAAAAATATGCACTTTTGTGCAATTTATTATTTAATTTTCATCTTTGATGATTTAATATAGTCAAAATAAAGTCAAAATAATTTATAGACAAATTTAAAAATGAACTTTTTCACCTGACTTTAATCAAATAACAAGAGAAATAAAGTTATAAATTTTATCAAATAATTTTATAATTTTTCGAGACGTTAATATTCTGCTTAATGTCAGATTAAATTTTTTTAGTTTTATAATTTTATTTTTCGGTTTATTTTGTATTAATAGGATTAAATGCTTGTTTAGGTAAAATCATAACTTCACCATTATTCTCTTTATGTAAAATTCAATTAATGAATAAATATGTGAATGCATCAAATCAGATGTCCAAGAAAGTAAAATGAAGAAAAGTGTAATAAAAAAATGCAAGTAGGTAAGTTGTACAAAATTTAACATAAAAACTTTTAATAATTAATACAAAAAAAGTAAAAAAAATAAATAAATTTAAAAATAAATAATTTAACCGATATTCTTATAGCAGTAAATAATATGAAAAAAGAAGATTTAAAAATAAAAATAAAGAATGACAGAAGGAATAACGATTAATTTACAAAGCGAAAACAAAATGTTTCATAATCTAAATAATTTTTTATTTTGAACATAAAAACTAAACTTTGCCTCTATATTTTTGTATCTTCATCAAATTTCTCAAAATTCTTAAACTTAGTTTAATCAAAATCTAAACATAAAAAAATACTTTTTTAGTTTTGATCATTCAAAAAACCGCGTGAAATTTATTAATCTACAAATTTAGCAGTTCTAAATTAGTTTTTGAAGAAAAAAATAGAGTAAAAAAAATATAAATAACTTTATAATTGACTACAAATTTTGATATTTTTTGTTTTCTTTGTTTTTAATTAATTAAAAATTAATTTTAAATTTTAGTAACATTAAGCTTTGGAAATAATTGGTAGAAAATTTTTTTTATAAAAAACACACAAAAAACATAAAAAACATCACAGAATTTATTAATTTAAAAAGTAATTATTTTATTTCAATTTATTTACTTTCGCAATTTTATATTTTAAACAAATTTTCTTTAAAATATTAAATTTTATTTTATTAATAACAAATTCATTATTCAACAAAATTACATTTCAGATTTTATTAAATTCTAATTTTCAAATTAAAATCTATTTTTAAAATATTAATATAAATTCAGAATTTAAGAAATAAAAATTTAAATTCTTACAAACTATAAAATAAAATTTAATTAAAGAAAAATTATTTTCTAAATTATATTAGAAAGGGAAAATACTAATTAAAAAAATATATCAAGAAATATTTTGTGTGAATATATTTATTTATTTTTATTTAAATTATATTTTTGGATTAACTTGTTTATTTTATTTTTTGTGAGAAAATTGTTCTAATTTTAGAATAATTTAAAAATAATATTATAAATATTATAATTTTTGGTGTTTCTTTGATTCAAACTTATATTTTTTACTCGAATAAAAATAACTTAGTTATTTATTTTTAATATGATTTTAAATTTTTCATTAATTTCTTAAAAATATTTTTTAAAAAATTTTTAAGAAAAAAATTTATAAAATGAATCAAACACAATGTATTGCAGCAGAAACATCAGTTTTAGATACAGGTTACAATATTGTAAGAGCATTACATTTAACTCTTGGAACGATTGTTTTAATATTGTTAATTAGAGTTGTTTGGTCTTACAAAACAAAATCTGTTAATTTACACAAAAATCTTATTGTGAGTTTTGCATTTCTTAAAAACTTAAAAACTCTAAAACTTTTCCGGAAACAGAAATAAATTTAAAGTAAAAGACCATAATTATTCTGTAAAATATTAGTTTACTCTGGAGAATATTTTTAATTCGAATAACTACGTATACCGTATTTACTCTATTATAATGTACGTCTCTAATAGATATTTTTAATTAGAATAACTAGTCTAATCATGCCAGTCTCTTTTAGAATGACATCTAATTTATTCAAATCGTGAAAAAACGTGCTTTTGCAAGTTTCACAACAGGTACAAGTTCTAAAAAAAATAAATTGAAAAATAGAATGCCATGACATTATAATAGAGTAAATACGGTATTTCACATTTAAAAGTTATGTTAGGTAGGATACGGTACTTGATTTAAAGAATCCAGCTTTTCGGATATTTTCTAAATTAAGAAAAATAATCTTAAAATAATTAAGATCTTAATTAGCAATGTATTTATTCTTATTGCCTTTTTTGTAATGTCATATATTTTTGGAGCTGTAAAGAATTTTGTGAGTTTATTTTAAATTGCTCCCCATACTATTTGTTAAATAATTTTAAAGATTGTTTTATTTACTTTTTCTGATCCTTGTGATTGTTTAACACAAGTTTGGTTAGTTTATTTGATTAGAATGCCAGCTTATATCTACACATTTGCTTCTCCTTTGTTTCATTTGGCTATTATGATTGAACGAGTTTTGGCTACTGTTTATGTTAAAATTTATGAAAAACAAGGAAAAATGTTTGGTGTTATTAGTTCAATTATTGTGGTAATTCTTTATTTTAATTTTTATTCAAATTTCTCACAAAATTTTTAGTGGTCATTAACTTTAATGTTTGCTATTTATATGTACATAAGCTCAATTATTGATGTCGAAACATTTGGCCACCCAATGGTTTATTTAGTTCTTACAAGCATTTACAATGCTCAAATGCTTGTTAATATTCATCTTTTTTATTTAATTTTGGTTATAATTATAGCAATTATAGATTATTTTTTGATTCATCGAAACAAAAAAATTAAATCAAATTTGTAAATTTTTAGTTAATATTTAATAATTATTTGACAGTTTAAGTTTCAGTTCAATTGTATTTTACAATCTCAGTCAAAGTTATCAAGCTAAACAAAACATTCTTGTAATGAAAATTATTTTTCCTCTTGATTTTTCTTATTCTTTTGTTTTTACAATTTATAATATATTATCGAGTATAATACGTGCTAAAAGAGAAGAATATGGTCAGCTAGTTTATGTGAGAGCTTTTGACGTTATTATTTTGGTAAAATATATTATTTCAATAAAATTTATACCCTTTTCATTTAAGTTACTCTTTATTCATGCAATTATAACATTAATTGTTTACGATTATTTTTTGAAGAAACAAAGTGATATAAACAAATATTTTATTAAAAAGAATATGAACTTGGGTTCTGATATTTATTTTAAAAAACTTAAATATGCATGGAAATAATTTAATATTTGTAGCATTTTATAAATTTAATTCTTGTACTCTATATTAGAAGCTTTACAAATAAACTATTATAAAACATCTAAATCATATGTTTTGGATGATTATTGTTATGTCCAAAAAATAATTCCTTGATCTATCTATTTTTTAGATCAATTTGTTCCGTGTTACCGGTAGTTTGAAATGACCTGCATGTCATGTTGAGTAAAGAACCCAGATAAACGGGTACACCCGATGTACCGCAGGGCCGATGTAACGCCGAGCTATAACTTCCTTCAAAATTATCGAATCCGGGACGCCCCATGCATCTCGCCAAGGCGTGTCCGGAAAATGCGTCAGTGGAATATACGTCAGTGGAAAATGCGTCAGTGCCCGGAAAATATTCCACTGACGCATTTTCCACTGACGCATTTTCCGGGAGCCCGTCAAGAGAATCGAACCATACCAGGGCGTCCCGGATTCGATAATTTTGAAGGAAGTTATAGCTCCGCGGTACTTTGGCCCATATAAACATATAATTCTAGAATATTTATACATTCACAACAACTCAACTTGTATATTTTTATGTAAATTTTATTTGTAAATGAATAAAATTGAGAAATAAAAGTCACACAAGAAATTAATATTAATGTAGTATTAAAACATGAATATAAAAATGAAAAATAAATAAAAAATATGTATCAATTCCATTGAGAATTAAGTTTCTTAAAATAAATTTCTGTGTCATGTTTTGCATTACTTTTAATAAAATTTTGATTAATATCATTCTGTTTCTTCAAAAAATAGTCGTAAACAATCAAAGTTGTTATTGCATGAATTAAAGGTAACTTAATGAAGTAAAGGATTAAATAAAAATTTATTTTGGAATTTTATAAATAAAATTTAATTACCATCATTAAAATATCATAGCTGCGAATATAATGAAGTTGGCCATATTCAAGACGTTTCGATCTAATAAAAGTCGAAATAATAATAAATATTGTATAAACAAAAGTATAAGAAAAATCAAGAGGAAAAATAATTTTCATTACAAGAATATTTTGTTTAGCTTGATAACTTTGGCTTAAAGTGTAATTTGCTGTTGAACTGAAACTTAAATTAATCCTTAACTTATTTAATATTAAATTTAGTTTCCTTACAAATTTGATTTAATTTTTCGATTACGATGAATGACAAAATAATCTCCAATAGCAATACATATTACCAAAAATAAGATAAAATAATGAACTTTTATAAGACATAAAGAATTATGAAGATTTGTAAGGGTTATATAAACCATTCGATGACCAAATGAATCATCCATAGAAGAGCTTATGTAGAGATATAAAGCCAGCATTGCATTTAATGACCACTATAAATTATTTAATTAATGTTTATCTCGTTATAATCCCTGCCCAATGGACCGGCCGATAATTGTCTTATAACCGTTGTGGGATTATTTGAATAATTATACCGCGATTTTCTTTTTTTATAATAAAAGAAAATATTTTCAATTAAGGTATTAGCTTTCCAACTCGATAAGCTAATAAAAATTAGCGGTTGGGGTCAACTGAGTGCGGCCAACTGAGTGTTGCCAACTGAGAGCGGGCAACTGAGAGCCGAGCCAACTGAGAGCGAGCCAACTGAGTGCGAGCCAATTGAGTGCCGCCAACTGAGTGCCCCCTGTAAAAGGGCCAACTGAGTGACATTAAAATTTTTATTAAAAAACGATTGTTTAAAATTTAAATAGGTTGCCATTGGCATTGGTTAATTAAAAAATAAAAGATAAGGGATGGATTGTGGTGATAAGAAAATGTGCGAGTTCGTAAGTTCAAAATTTAACATTAGAACCGGATCGGATCCGGCTGTTTATTTAGGTCCACATCCCAAATCCATATTTCTTGTAATGGAACCTAAAAAATCTGGAGGATACGGGTCAGCACCGATTCTTTGTGGAAGGTCCGGAGGATTTAACCCAAATTATGAGGGCATACCCAAAAATACTATCACATTTCCAAAATCTTACCGGAAAAAATTTTGTCTGATTAATTATGAAAAATGGCCAAATCATGCCCGGTTCAGACCCAAAACCCGGAACCCGAATCCAGAAAATTTTTACAAATAATTAATCAAGTGATTATATGATTTTTTTAATAAAAAAATTCGATGGCACTCAGTTAGCCCCTTTACTGGGTGCACTCAGTTGGCGGCACTCAGTTGGCTCGCACTCAGTTGGCTCGCTCTCAGTTGGCTCGGCTCTCAGTTGCCCGCTCTCAGTTGGCAACACTCAGTTGGCCCGTTCCGAAAAATTAGTAACCACGGAGACAATAGCTTTTTGAGACTCTTTTTTATTGTTTATTTCTCTAAACTGATTTATGATGTCACAATAATGGCATTATTGGTTTTTTTAAAGTTCTTTAAAATTATAATTATACCACAATAATCGTCCCAGAAACACCAAACATTTTCCCCTGTTTATCATAAATTTTGACAAATATTGTTGCCAAAACTCGTTCACTCATTAATATAAAATGGAACAATGGAGAGCCAAGAATGTAAAGATAATCTGGAATTCGAATTAAATAAACAAGCCAAACTTGGTTTAAACAATCACAAGGATTAGAATATGTAAATAGAACAATCTTTAAAATTATTTTTATTTAAATATTAATAAAATAAATTACAAAATTATTAAATGCTTCAACCATATAAGACATTGCCAAAAGCATATAGATAATTAAAATATTGCATATTAATATCTATAAAATTTTTATTGTTATTTTAAAAAAACAAAGTTAATGTTATTAGATTTTTGCAATCATTTTGTTAATACCATAGCATTATTCAGAAAAATCTATCCGGAAAATTAGGTATATTCGTTTCGTAATGCTTCCGGAAAATTTACATAATATTATTCAGCAAACTATTCCGGAAAGGTTTATTTTCGTTGATGTTTATTGTTATTATTTACTTTTGTAATGATTCCGGAAATTTAATTTGTTTGTTATTATTTTTCAGAAATATTTTTCCGGGAAAGTTTTATACTAAGCTTAATTTAAATTATCATTGTATTTTGTTTCGTAATTATCCAGAATTATAAACTATTCTTTATCGAGAGTTAAAAACTTACAATTAAATTTTTGTGCAAATTCAAAGACTTCATTTTGTATGAACAAACATTTCGGATTATCAATACAAAAACAATTGTTCCTAAAACAATATGGAATACTCTAACAATGTTATATAAATTATCTCGAATAGAAGTTTCAGCTTCATTACATTGTGTTTGGTTCATTTTTATTTTTCATATAAAATGTTTTTAAAGCAAAAAGATTGACAAGAATTAAAGGGAGGGTCACATTAATTGAATGTGTTTTTATTTATTTATTTAATTATCTTATTTATTTATAAATAATATTTTAAAGAAATAAATGCTTATTACACCTGTCATAATAATTAAATAAACTAAAAACAAATTAAATAAAAAAAAACTCTATAAATAAAAATAATATTTATGTGGAATAATCGTTTAATAGAAAATAAATTACTGCAATTATAATTTCTAAAAGCTTTTTGCGTATATCCGGTAACGAAAATGTTGATTATAGGAATAAAGTAAATCATGATCTTGGCAAATAAATCATCTCTAAAAAGTATCCCAGAGGTCTCCCAATTCTTTATTTATTTATGAGTAAACTAATGGGCAATAAATAAATTGGAAGATATATCAAGTCTTTCAACTAATGAACTACTTATTTGATCTCAAAAGTAAATATATAGAAGAAAAATATATAAAAAACTAAATTATTAAAATAGTCGAACAAAAAAATAATTACATCATGCCCATTGAGAGTTAAGTTTCTTAAAGTAAAGTTCTGTAGCATTTGATACACGATTTTTAATAAAATTTTGATTAATTTCATCTTGCTTTTTCAAAAAATATTCGTATACGAATAATGTTATGATGGCATGAATGAAGGGCAACTTAAAATTAAATTATTTATTTAACTATTTATTTTTAAAGTATACAATACAATAAATAGTTTTGGTTTTGAGGTGACTTTTGGGTTTAAGACAATTGTATTAACATTGTCAACTTTATTTTTACCATAAATGTAGCATCATAATTTCGCATATAAACAAGTAGACCATAATCATCACGTATAGATCTTATATAAAACGATAGAATATTAAATATTGCATAAACAATGCAATAAGAAAAATCAAGAGGAAAAATAATTTTCATAACAAGAATGTTTTGTTTATAACTTTGGCTTAGATTGTACGTATTTACTGAACTAAAACTTTAATTTAAAAGTTATTTAATTTTAATTAAACGTTACTTACAAATTTGATTTAATTTTTTGATTTCTACGTATCAAAAAATAATCGGCAACAGCAACGGATATTACCAAAAATAAGTAAAAGTAATGCATGTTAATAAGTACTTGGGCATTATAGACGCTCGTTAAACTTTGATAAACAATTTGATGCCGAACTTTTATAAAATCCATAAATGAACTTATGGAAACATAAATAGCAAATATTGTAATTAATGACCACTAAAATTACAAAATATTTATTTAAATTTAAACTCGAGTTCGGAGCTTAGTTATGTCCAGTAAAAGTTTGCCACCTCCCAGTAATTGATTCTGACAAATAACACAAACTATCTCACACAGAAGCTCTTCGTATAGATTTATTTTTACCTTTATAGATCTATAACCCTGCCCTTGAAATTATACCGCGAATTTATTTTACAACATATGTGGAAATGGATAAGTTATAAGTCATTAAATTATACCACAATAAAGGTGCTGATAACACCAATCTTTCTCCCTTGTTTTTCATAAATTTTAACATAAACAGTCGCAAAAACACGTTCAATCATTATAGCAAAATGAAACAATGAAGAGCCAAAATTATAAATATTTGGAGTAATACGAAACAAATAAACTAGCCAAACGTTTGTTAAACAATCACAAGGGTCAGAATATGTGAATAAAATAATCTGTACAAAAATTATGTATTTTCAGTTTAAATATCAATAAAAATAATTACAAAATTCTTAACGGCAGCACCCATAAACGACAATGCCAACAACATATAAATTACTAGTATGTTTGAAATTAATATCTTAAATAAATTTTTTACATTATTAACTTAATTATTTTATTAATCTAATTAATTAAAATTACAATAATGTTTGAGTGCAATTTTACAGATTTAGTTCTGTATGTCCAAATAAGTCGTAAAAGCATTAATATAACAATTATTCCAAATAAAAGATGGAATGACCTTACAATGTTGTAAACACTATTGGTTACTGATGCCTCAGCTGCTTTACATTTTGTTTTATTCATTTCTATATATCTAATTTAAATCTTGATTAGATAAGTTTCCTAACCGTGACAATATTACCCAGCACACTAAAGCTTTGACCGCGACTAAACCGTGATTAATCTCGAATAACGAGGTGAATAAAAGTAAGCTTTTAAATTTTTCCAGGACTTCTGAGTGAATATATGAGAAATCAACAAGATCTTTGATATTGTTATAATTCGATAAATATCGTGTAAGAAATTGTGGCATAACTAAATACTAAGGTTGCGCCCCGAACGGTCGGGAGCGGGTATGTCGGGGTACGGGGTTTTCGAATTGTTTCGGGGCGGGGTTCGGGTCGGGGATAATCCTGAAAAAATCGTTCGGGAACGGGGTCGGGGTACGGGGTCGGGGCGCAACACTACTAAATACACTAGGAGGTTAAATTAATACATAAACTGTTCTCCACTCAAGGATTGAAGAAAATATTTATTTTCCTAGATATTATTCAGTAACCCCTTCGGTATCCTATAAGTTCTGTGGCTATAAAATGAATTTAATTAAAACTCCTTGCAATTATCGAATCAAAAAACGTGAAATCTAAAAACATGGATTACTGCCCCCACTTGTTACTATATTTAAATCTTATTAAAAAATAATTTTAACTTTTATAAAAATATATTCTATTAATTATATTTCTTTAAATTATTTACAATTATATTAATTATAGAATTTATTAAAATTATTATTTATGGAAAGCATTTAATAGGTATTAGCTTTTAAATATTACTAAAACATTAAAAATTCTACATATTAAACTTTTCTGTTATTTAACAAATCTTCCTTATTATATCTATAAAACATCAAATTATTTTTGGGAAGATAATTATTTTAAGATTTTTTAAAAAATGTTTTTGATAAAAATTGCCTAATAAATAGAGTGAGTTTTTTTAGGCCCGAAAAATCGGGGAATAGGATCCTAAATAGGTCGTTAAAAAGGCTAAAATAGGCTCTAAAAAGTTCGAAAAAGGTCAAAATAGGTTCGAATTTTGAACAAATAGGTCCATATTTTGGATAAAATTGTAAGTTTTTTAAATTTTACATTTAAAAAAATAGAATTTCTTCATAAGAAAAACAAATTTAGTCAAAAAGGAGACAATTTAAAATTTGCTAACAAGATATTTTTTCCAAACAAATTTTAGAAAAATTTGCTTTAAATTTTTGCATTAGTTTTTTCAAAATTTTCTAAAAAACCTAAAATAGGTTTTTAAAATGTCGAAATAGGTCAAATAGACCTAAAATCTCCAAATTTTCATGAAAAATCTTCAAAAAACCTAAAATAGATCCAAAAAAGTCCAAAATAGGCTCAAAATAGGTTTTAGGTCCGAAAAGGCCGAAATAGGTTTTAGGCTCTAATAACTCGAAAAGTACACATCGCCAAGCGGTAAAACAGTGTTTTTTCGACTTATCTCGTCGAATAGCGTTCGCAAAAAAAAATAGCTAAAAACCTAAAAAAACTCACTCTACTAATAAATACATAGTATTTACACCTGTTATTATTTAATTTTACTTTTAGAAGCTAATAATTTTATTTAATAGAAAATTGTAAAAGTTCATAAATGTGAATTAATTAAGCCTGTAATTAAATTTATATTTTTTACTTTAAATAAAAAAAAACTATTTTTATTAGAATTAAATTTTCTTTAAGTACACCTGTTATTAAATAATAACACTCTATAACTTTGAATTGAATAATATTTTATTTGAAAGAAAATAAAAATACGTCAAATAATTATTTTTACTTATTTTTTGTTTAAAATTATTTCTGCAGAGGCTAAAAATTTAATTGGTGCTCTGAACTTTTAATATTTTAATAAAATAGGATGTTTTATTTAATTTTCCATTCACCTTATCAGTTCTACGAGAATTGGATCTTTCAGAGAAAATATTTAAAAATATTATTATTTTATTAACAAAAATAATAGTTATGATTTATTTATATATTATTTAAATAATCCATAATAATATTATAATTATATTTATAATTTACAATATATAATATATTTAATTATAATTAAATTAATTATAATCATTAAATAATTAATTTTTTAATTATAATTAATAATTATCATTTTATTTTATTAAATTAATTATTATTAAATTTCTTTGAAAATATTGGGGGTTTATTAAATTAATTAAATAATTTTCTTTTTAAATTAAATTTTTATCTTACTTGACAAAATTACAAAATTACGTAAAAATTTTTAATTTATTAATTTTTCATATTAAAGAATATAATAATGAAATAAAGAGAAAATTAAGGAAATTTTCTATTTTTAAAAATACAAAGTTGGCTGATCAATGCTAATAAATTTTGAGTTTTTTGTCTAAAAAGAAGATTTTTGGCTTTATTTATATTTTAATCAAAAATATTATAAAGAATATTTTTACTCCATTTAAATACAAAATTTAAATAATTAATTCCATTGAGTATTAAGTTTTTTAAAATAAATTTCTGTATCTTGTTTTGCATTGCTTTTAATAAAATTCTGATTTAACTCATCTTGTTTTTTCAGAAAATAGTCGTAGACGAATAAAGTTATTATAGCATGAATGAAGGGCAACTTAATGAAAAATTTTAATAATTTTCCTTATTAAGTTGAAGCCTGATGCCTATACAGCCGCACCCCGGTGAAACTGTAACGAGCTTCAACTGAAATTATGCATTTAATTTGTAATTTTAGAAAATTAGTTACTCAAATAAGACATTAATTGATAAAATTCAACAGAATTTTAATTAATTTTTAAAATATACCATAAATAATGCATCATAGTTGAGGACATAAGAAAGTTTTCCTGTTTCATCAATTTTTGATCTAATATAACTTGAGATCATTACAAATATTGTAAAAACAAAAGAATATGAAAAATCAAGAGGAAAAATAATTTTCATTACAAGAATGTTTTGTTTAGCTTGATAACTTTGGCTCAGACTGTAAGAGCTTACACAACTGAAACTTAAACAGAAAAATAATTTAAAAATTAAACGTTACTTACAAATTTGATTTAATTTTTTGATTTCTACGAATCAAAAAGTAATCGGCAAAAGCAACGGATATTACCAAAAATAAATAAAAATAATGTATGTTAATAAGTACTTGGGCATTGTAAATGCTCGTTAAAGTTTGATAAACCAATGGATGACTAATTGTTTCAGTATCCATAAGCAAGCTTATGTAGATATAAATCACTAATATTGTTATTGAAGAACACTAAAAATATCCATGAATAAATTGTTTAAGTTTTATAGGACTACACTAAACCCGTAGTGGAGTTCGGACCTGGGTCTCTCGTTAAGTTCATAAAGAGTATTAACCACTACTTTAATTACAACATGGTGTAGTTAGAAAATTTTTTGGTCCAACAAATTTTTTGTAATTTAACCTAAGATAAAGAGAGAGAAAACCTAAGATAATGAACGAAACAAACCCAAAACCAAGAAACCAAAAATAAACCAAAAACCCAAGGTCTTTATTTAAAACGAAGTGGTGTAGTTAGAGATTTTTATGTCATGGACCAATCCTTTATCGTTTAACCACATAGATCCACATAGATTTTTAAAAAATTTTAAAATTTTACCACAATAATTGTGCCAATAATAGCAATCATTTTTCCTTGTTTTTCATAAATTTTAACATTAATAGTAGCCAAAACACGTTCAATCATTATAGCAAAATGAAACATTGGAGAGCCAAGAAAGTAGATATAGCTTGGAATTCGAATTAAACAAACAAACCAAACTTGGTTTAAACAATCACATGGATTTGAATATGTTAATAAAACAATCTGAAGAATATTTTGTACAAATAATCATTTTATATAATAAAATCTTACAAAATTATTAATGGCAGCAACTATATATGACAGTGATAATATCAAATAAATTATCAGAATATTACATATTAATATCTTAAATATTATAATTAATTGAGTATTAATAGATAGTTTTATTTAAATTGAGATTATATTTTTAATAATTAGTCTTGATTTTTTTTAATTTTTTCCTTTACAATGTTTATTTTTTATCTTATGAGAATTCTAAATTTATTTAAAGCTTAATTTTTAGATAAATTTTAAAAAACTCCTCCCTCAACTTCAACATTCCCACCCTTGAATGTCAGGAATTATTTCCCTATTTTGATTTATTCCGGCGATTTTTAATTTTTTATTATATATTTTTTACTAAATGTTTAATAAATATGTTCTTGTTTATTAATATTTATAAAACCTCGTTAAAACTCACAATAAGATTTGGATGTAGTTTTACAGATTTTGTTCTATATGTACAAACAAGTCGAATTAACAATATAAAAATAATCATCCCTAAAATAACATGAACTCCTCGTTCAATGTTGTCAGCTTTATCGAGAACAGCTGCTTCGGCTGCTAAACAATTTGCTTGATTCATAATGCCGATTATTTTTTAAACTAATTTTTATTTTGATAAATAATAAATTTAAATAAAATGAAAGCTTTTAAAAAATTTTATGGGTTTAATTAACTATTGTTATGGATTTCAATGATAAATTTTTTCAAATTATAACATGAAAATATTATGTAATGAGCTATCAGTAATGAGCTCTCGATATTTTCTTTGGACTAGTGCTCGGAAGTCATTTTTAATGAATAGACTATTTGATAATTATGGGAAAAATTTTAATCTTTTATTGTAAATTTTTTTAAATTGTATTTCTAATATTTAAACATAAATTTTAAAATTTTAGAGGTAATAAAAAATAATGTTCACTCTTAAGTACAAGGCATTATCTAATATAATAAAGATAATTGACACTTATTATTATTAAAATACAAAGGTATATCTAGCTAAATAATTGGCAATTTATTTAAAATGTAAAATGAAAACGGAAATTCATGAAATTTTTTTAAATTTTATTATAATATTTATTATTAAATTAATAAAAATAAATTTTACAATTAATTAAATATTATTTAAATAAATTTAATAAAAAATTAATAGAAAAATATATTTTATAAAATTTATTAATACTATGAAACAAATTATTTACCAAAATATCTGTAACAAGATATTTTTTCTTGATAATTAAATTTTCTAGAAACAATAAATTAGTGGGTGTGTAAAGGCAGAGCTACTTTGAATTTTTTCTTTAAGTAAAATAGTCAACGGAAAACCCCTTGTGTTCCAGACGATTATAGTTTGATAGATTCTAGTCTGTAAAATCATCAATGGAAATAAATTCCAAATATTACAAAACCATTTGTTTGCAATTTACATTAGTTTCTGAATGTAAAAATTGAGAATGGAAAGCCAGTAATGTTAAAACTAAAAATTGTGATAGAATAAACTAAGATTTATGTAATTCATTTATAATCTCACTTAAATAATAAATTTTATTTAACATTATTTTTTTAAAAATAATATTTAATTTGAACAATGCAGAAAGATATGACACTGAAAGAAACCGTAAGAAAATAAATAAACAATTTTTTTGATTAATTAAAAATCTAATTTTTAATCTATTATCGGGAATATATTAAATAATAAAAATTTTGAATAATATTTATTTTTTAATTTACTTGATAGTTAATATGAGAAAAATAAAGGAAAAACAAAAATAATAATTTTATAAACATGATATTTAATTTAAACAATGGTGAAGTTACAGCTTATTTTCTTGCAAAATAAATTTTATTTTGATCGAAATTAAAAATAATTCCGTAAATATTATGTTGTTTGTTCCCTAATTTTCTTAAAATTCAAAAATTAAATATTTCAAATGATTTTGAACGTTTAAACTATAAAATTTGCATAAATTCAAATAAATTACTTTAAATAAACAATAATATTTATTATTTTAATTTGAATGATTTCTAAATAAACTTGCACCTAAAATGTTTGAAAACAATTAAATCTTTTTATTATTGAGGAAAAATTAATTCAAAAACAGGTTTGGTGCATTAAATTTAAGGATATATAAAGCAGACTGTTTCAATAGTTTCTAAACAGCCTTAAAAATATATTTATTTACAGGTCTTCAAAAAAATACAAAAGGTACAGTCGAACCTCCTCATTTAGGACATCCTTCTTTAATTTCATTTTTTACTCCCCAGGGCTCGTTTATTTGGGATAATGTTAAGCCACAAGGTTTAGTCTTCCTAAATAATCAATATAAAATAACCTCTTGCCTCAATGTTAAAACTGATAAAATTAATGCTAAAAAGTAAAATTTAAGAAACACATTTATTCACACTGTAGCTCTAAGGGATACAGGTCGGGACCTATTTCACTAAACGACAATCCGACAATTGTCAATAATACCATTGTCAACGATGGCTAGAGACTATAAATAAGAGAAGGAAAGCAAGTGTATGTCATAAATTGTCAAAATTATGACATACTAATTAGTTAAATATTCCCCAGGTGTCCTACTTACAGAGGTTCGACTGTTATACTTTATTTTAAACAATATTTTTATAATTGTCGTGTTGAAATGCTGGTAATTAAATTAATTTATCAAAAATAAAATTATTATTTTAATTAAAATATAAAACTTAAAAGAGCTAAGAATTATTTTAATAATCTTTTAAGAAGCAACTTCTGGCTGCTCTCGCCATTTTTCTTATTTGTATTTACAATGAAGCATTCGCCCTTTTTCCAATAAGTAAACAAATATTTACAAATTTTAGCTATCATTATGAGATTATACTATTAAGGGAAATAATTAAATTTTATTTTAATAGTAGTTTCATACTCCGGGGATCGTTCTATTTAAATAATAATAATTAAAAACAAAATTAAGATATCTGTAATGAGGGAGAAGAATTCAAAATCTGTGCTTCAGCTTGTGAACCAAAATGTGCGAATCTTGAAATAGTCTGTATAGAAGCCTTATTGTGCAAGCCATCCAAATGTCAATGCAAACCTGGATTTGCACGTGATGAAAATAATTGTTGCATTCCGAAAGAAAAATGCCACAAGCCAGTGACGACGAAAAAGCCTTCTGGAGTTTCAAGTGAATCGAAAGAACATACGAAAAAGCCTGCAGGTTCAAGTGAATCAAAGGAGCATTTGAAAAAGCCTTCTGGAGTTTCAAGTGAATCAAAGGAGCATTCGAAAAAGCCTTCTGGAGTTTCAAGTGAATCAAAGGAGCATTCGAAAAAGCCTTCTGGAGTTTCCAGCGAATCGAAAGAACATACGAAAAAGCCTTCTGGAGTTTCAAGTGAATCAAAGGAGCATTCGAAAAAGCCTTCTGGAGTTTCCAGCGAATCGAAAGAACATACGAAAAAACCTTCTGGAGTTTCAAGTGAATCAAAGGAGCATACGAAAAAGCCTTCTGGAGGTTCAAGCGAATCGAAAGAACATACGAAAAAGCCTTCTGGAGGTTCAAGCGAATCGAAAGAACATACGAAAAAGCCTTCTGGAGTTTCAAGTGAATCAAAGGAGCATACGAAAAAGCCTTCTGGAGGTTCGAAAAAACATACGAAAAAGCCTGCAGGTTCAAGTGAATCGAAAAGTCATTCAAGTGAATCAAAGGAGCATAAGAAAAAGCCTTCTGGAACCTCAAGTGAATCGAAAAGTCATTCAAGTGAAAGTCATTCACTTTCAATTGAAGCGCCTGGACTTTCAAAGTCAATTTCAGTAGGATCCTCAGGAATTTCAGCAGAAGCTTCAGGACTTATAGAAGCGTCAGTCGAACTTTCAAACGAGTCAGCGTCACTTTCAATTGAGTTGCCTGGACTTTCAGAGTCGTTGGAGCTTTCAGTAGGCTCCTCAGGAATTTCAGCAGAGGCTTCAGAACTTCTGGAAGCGTCAGTGGAACTTTCGAACGAAACTATTAGCCTTTCAAATGAGACTACAGAAATAGTACCAGTAAAGCTTCCACAATTATGTGAGTATATTTTTAATAAAACTGAGCCATTACGCATTTAAATTCAATCGGATTTTATATATTCATATTTTTTAAATTCAGTCTGTTGTAATCCTCTTGGACCTTGCCGATTGTGTCCTCTAGGACAACATTGTGTAGGAAAACCAGGAGCAAGACGTTGTGTACCAATCCTATGCAACTTATTTTGTAAAATTGGATTCGTATGCAAAATATTGAATGGAAAACCAGCTTGTGTTCCACGTCTCTGCGCATTAATACGTTGCCGAATCGGTTTTGTGTGTAAACTTTGTAAAAGGGAAGCCCAAATGTGTGCGAATAATCTGCAATCTATTTTGCAAAATTGGCTTTGTATGCAGAATAATCAACGGAAAACCAGCATGTGTTCCACGTGGCTGTGCTTTAATACGCTGTCGCCTTGGATTTGTGTGTAAAATAATTAATGGAAAGCCTCAATGTGTTCCAATCTTATGCAAATTAATCCGTTGCCCACCCGGATTTGTGTGCAGACTAATCAATGGAAGACCAAGATGCGTTCCATTTTTATGTAAATTAATCCGTTGCCTATTCGGATTTGTCTGCAGAATAATCAATGGAAAACCGACATGTATTCCTAAATGCAAAGAGGAAGTAACCAAGAAAACAACACGTAAGTTTCAATTAATTTCATTAAACTTCTGCTAGGTTTTTAAAAAGGCTAGTAAAGTCTGATATCATAATTCTGAAAAATTCATACATTATCTTGGATTTATTCTTATGCTGATCCCAGAATGCTCATGACAATATTAATTCTCATGACAATATATTAATTCAACATTTTTAATATTAAAATAGGTTCAACAACTAAACTGACCACTACGACGCAACCACCAACATCTACCACTATAAAAGCTGGTGGTGGTCGACCAACCATTACTACACCCCCACCCACAACAACTACCACGCCACCTACCACCACTACTACCACACCACCGACAACCACTACTACTACGCCGCCTACTACAACCACTACTACACCACCGACAACTACTACCACACCGCCGACCACAACAACTACTACGCCACCTACAACCACTACTACTACACCCACCTACCACTACTACTACACCACCTACCACTACGACTACTACACCACCAACCACTACTACTACACCACCAACCACTACGACTACTACACCACCAACCACTACTACTACACCACCAACCACTACGACTACTAAACCTGAAACAACCACTACTACACGACCATGTAAATTAAAATGCCCACCTGGCTGTGAATGCCGATTTGTCTATGGAAAAGCAGCATGTGTTCCAATATATTAATAAAACTACAGTAATTCACGAGGTAATCTTTAAATTATTAATATGACATGCAAATTTTATTTTTAACAGCCAATTATTAAAAAACAATTTCAAAGAATTAATAATATAATTTAGATATGTACATAGCTAAAAAAATATGAAGAATATTAATATGAAGAAAAATATTTTAGCAATTAGGAAATATCTATAAACAATCCATAATATATAAATACTACATACATAATATGTATATGTATCTACATAATATATAAAAATATAAATTTGTAATGTATAAATAAACTTAGACAATAAACTTGATTTATTTAATAATTTTTAAGCAAACATTCTTTTCCAAAATTGTAAGGTTAATTAGATGAAAATCAAGAGATTTTTCTGATGTTTCGAAAGTTTATGCAGTTCTATATTATTAATTAACATATAAAAATCAACTTTGAAAAATAATTTTAAAAATTTTTATTGTTTGAGCATCAATATCATGTTTATGAATTTGTTTCTTGAAGACATTTCTTGAATGCCATTCTTGTTAAAAAAATTTTCATTTAATTTCTCTTATTACTTTTTTTTAAATATTTGCTAGCTTATTTAGAGAATTATGGTCTTGATAAATTAAATCTTTAGGTTTCCATTCATTGTAAACAAAAAATATCCTATGATTTAAAATCACGTTTCCAAAATTGTTTATATTATTCTTTTAATTTTCAGCAAAATCAAAATATATTTTCGGTTATTTTGAAAGTTTAACCAAAAATTTGCATAAATTTAAACAAATAGCTTAATATAAACAATAATATTTATTATTTTATTTTTGATTGTTGGAACTAAACTTGCACCTAATTCAAAAATATTAAAATGTTTATTTCAAAAAATTCAAAAACAATTTTAGTGCATCAAAATTTAGGATAAATAGAAAGAAATTTTTTGCTAAAAGGCCATAATCTATTTTATTATTAATAATTATTTTATAGGACTAAAAGTATTAAATAGATACAGTAATCTTGAAGACATAATGGTAAATATATTTTTAAGATAATTTATTTTAAAATATTAAATTAAAAAATATTTTTAATATTATATCGCTTTGGGACAACCCACAATATCCTCGCACCCAAGTAACCGTCAAACCGGGTGGGTTTGGGGGCCGAAGGCCCCCAAACGCCTTGGGACACCCACAACATCCTTGAACCCAAGTTCAAATTAAGCCAAATTCCCAGCAATCAAAGAAAACCTAGCACAGCTTTAAAGCCGCAGGCTTTCAACGTCCCAAAGATAAATTTTAACACAAAATCTTTTGAACGCTCCCCCCGGCGTAATAAATTTCCAAAAAATTTTTATACAACGTCCCCATATACCCTTTGCGTTTGGGGACAACCCGCAACAACCGTCCCCAAAACGCCTTGGGACAACCCGCAACAACCGTCAATCCGCCAGAGTTAACGCAAATCTCCCAGCAATCAAAGAAAACCTAGCACAGCTTTAAAGCCGCAGGCTTTCAACGCCCCATAGCTAAATTTCAACAGAACATCTTTTGAACGCTCCCCCAAACTTATTATTCCCCAAAAAATTGAATGCATCGTTCCATTGTATGCATTGTGCTAGTTTAAAATATTAAATTAAAAAATATTTTTAATATTATATCTTTTATAATAAGGAAAAGTATAATTTTAAGTCTTCAATCTCAATCATTTTATTTAAGAAGCTTTCACAGATTATTCTGATTGCTTTCGCTCTTTTTCTGATTTTTTGTTACAAAGAATCATTCGCTCAAAGTAATGTATTTTATTTATAGTCCATTATGTCCAGTGATGTCCCGTTTCCGTAAACCGAAACCGTAGAAATTTTCAAACCGGGAAATCACTAAATATATTACACAGAATTAACTTAGTTACAATTTTTTTAATTGGTGAAATTATAAAGTTATAAGTAGATTTTAAATAAGCTGGGTTTATTCCTTTATCATTTTACTAGATTAATTTTAATAATAACTAGATGTTCATAAACCATCTACGAAAAAGCCTAAAGACATAACAAAGGAACATTCAAAGGAATCGGATGGAAATTCAAAGGAACCGAAAGGACATTCAAAGGAATCGATTGAAAATTCAAAAAAGTCCCTGAGACAATCGAATGAGTCGAATGAAAATTCAAATGAGCCGCCTGGAAATTCATTAGATTCACAAGAATCAAATGGACATTCAAATGAATCTTTGGGACTCTCAGACGAGTCGCTGGAAGATTCAGATGAGTCGGGATTTTCGACAGGAATTTCGGAAGAGTTGTCTGGACTTTCAGATGAATCATTGGGAGCTTCGGAAGAGTCGTCTTTACTTTCAAATGAAACATCAGGAACATTAGAAAAGTCATCTGAACATTCTAATGAAACATCTGGAGGTGTAGATATGTCATTTGAAATTTCAAACGAGACGACTAAAATAGTACCAGCTCCACAACTATGTGAGTAGTTGTCAGTCTTCTTATTTCCATATTATACAATTTATTTATTTTAAGTTTGTTGCCCTATTGGACTTGGACCCTGCCGATTGTGTCCCTTAGGACAACATTGTGTAGGAAAACCAGGAGCAAGACATTGTATTCCATTCTGCAATTTACTTTGTAAAATTGGTTTTGTATGCAAAATATTGAATGGAAAACCAGCATGTTTTCCACGACTCTGCGCTTTAATACGTTGCCGAATCGGTTTTGTGTGTAAACTTGTAAAAGGGAAGCCAAAATGCGTGCGAATTCTTTGCAATTTATTCTGCAAAATTGGTTTTGTTTGCAAAATAATTAACGGAAGGCCAAGATGTATACCAAAAGTTTGCAATTTAATTTGCCGCTTTGGCTTTGTGTGCAAAATAATTAATGGAAGGCCAAGATGTGTGCCAAATATTTGTGCTCTAATACGTTGTCGTATTGGTTTTGTATGCAAGATAATTAATGGAAGGCCACGATGTGTGCGAATAATTTGCAATCTATTTTGCAAAATTGGCTTTGTATGCAGAATTGTCAACGGAAAACCGGCATGTGTTCCACGTGGCTGTGCTTTAATCCGTTGCCCGTTTGGATTTGTATGCAGACTAATCAACGGAAGACCAAGATGCATTCCATTCTTGTGCAATTTAATACGATGTCGATTTGGCTTTATCTGCATAATTATCAGTGGAAGACCGACATGTGTTCCCAGATGCAAGCATGCAGTAAAAAAACCACCAACACGTAAGTTTTTATTTAACTAAGACCGTATGTAGAACCGGGTCACTAATATAAAAAAGATAATTTATTTCTTAAAAGATGTTAACTTAGGAAGCTTATCATAATTTCGACCATATTGCATCCATTACCCATTACTTTAGACTTGATTTTTTTTAATGCAACCATTACTATCATTAATTTAAAAAATTATATTATTATAATTACTTAATTAGGTGATATTATAGGTTCAACAACTCCAAAATCAGCAACTACTAAAGCACCTACAACAACTAATAAACCACCTACGACAACAACAAATCCACCTACAACAACTCCAAAACCATCAACTACTACCAAAACACCTACGACAAGTTCACCACTATGTGATTTAGATTGCCCTGTTCGTTACGAATGTAAAATTGTCTATGGAAAACCGACATGTGTCCGTAAATATTAGAACAAATAAAACAGTTATGATTAAGGTAATGTGTTTTACAATTATTATAATTTTCTGACATTTCTTGTTTTTAAATTTAGATAATCATTAAACTGGCAAAATGAAAGGTAGGCTGCATATTTGAATGAGCAACAAATTTTATTTTTAATACAAGATTTGTAGCTAATCAGTATTCGTTTAATCATTATTCGATAGATATTTTTCGGAATAAACATTTATATATCTCCTTGATAAAATATTTTAGTAAACTAAAGAAACTGTTTATTATAGACAAATTAAAAAGAAAATCTACGTTATTGTCGTTAATTCGGTTTTACTTTTTGTTTTTTATCCGAAAAACTTCCCAAACAAAATATATTTGTTTGTTAAGAGAGATTTGAAGCTATAAATTGAGAATAAAATTGTGTATGAGTTTCCATATACCGTATTTCCTCTATTATAATGACATGTCATTCTATTTTTCAATGTTTTTTATAACTTGTACCTGTTGTGAAGTTCTAAAATCGAAGTTCTAAAATAAAGTGACTATATTTTACCAATCCTTTCTTCTTCTATTGAAATCATTTGTCTTTCAATTTTTCAAAAAATTGTTTCAAAAATTTTTGAAATTTTTTCAGAATAAAATCAGAATTATTTTTTTTATTAATTAAAAGAATGAATGATAAAGGAAATTGCGCCAAGCTGTCAACCAATCGAAAAATTAAGGGAAAGAGAGGAAAAGGAGCAGAATTATGCAAATAAAAGGCATATTGCGAAATGCCATTTGCGGACAGGGGAGGAGCGAGCTGGACATTTACCTGTGTTTTATTCTTTAACTAATTTCTTGAAAGTTTATTTCAATTGTCATTAAAATCAAAGGACTGATAATAATAAAAAATCAGCTGATTTTACACATTTTAGCAAAAAATTTACATAAATGTTATGAAAATGTTTAATATAAACAATAATATTTATTTTTAAATTCTTTATTAACTTGTATGTAAAATAAACGAAAACAATCACATTTTTATTATTTGAAAGAAATAGATACAAAAATATTAAAAAAATTTTGGTTTTAAATTAAAAATATAATAAAATATTCTAAATATAATTATAAATTGTTAGAAATAATTTTTTTTAATTTATTGCTTAATGCAGGTAATTTAATTTAAATTTCAAATTTATAAATAATTTAAATTTCATTAAAATTTTCTTATAATTGTGAGATTTTAAATTTGTAAAATAAATTTTACTTAAGAAGAATTATCAACACTTGATTTTTGCCTTCGAGTTTTTCATGCTTCTTTGCTTCAAAGAATCTTTTGCCCAAAGTAATATAATTTATAAAATTTTATAAGAATATGATCAGTGATATCTTTTAAGTACCTCTAGATCCATGTGTTGGTAAACGTTGCCCAAATGGTTTTGCATGTAAAATACTAATAAATGTAAAAGGAGAGAAATGGGGATCATGTCAACCAAACAGTCAGTTTAATCCATTTTGGATTTTTAATTTTTGTATTTCATAAAAATTCCCTAAAATAGTTACCTTGAATTGCGGAGAAGGAGAAGAAGAAGCACATTCTTGCCCTTTTTGTGAAGCTACTTGTACAAATCTAAAACCTTTATGTCCGCTATATTGTTCTACAATGGTCAAAAGTTGTTTGTGTAAGAAAAATTATGTTAGAATTGAAAAGAGAAGATGCCTTCCTTTAACCTTTTGCTCTTCTATAATACGTAAAGAATACTTTTTAAGAGTTGAGTTGGATCCAAACAAGTTATTAGGATCAGAAAAACCAGAATTCTATTTCGGGAGCAGCAAAAACCTTATGAAAGTCCTAACCCCGATCCCGCTCAACTCTACATTTTATTCCCTAAATTTCTTATGTTTTTAAGCTTGTTGCAACTTATTGGGTTGCCGACCCTGTCCTCGCGGTATGACTTGCAGTCCAATAATAGGACGAGGATGTATACTAATACATCATTTGGGATTTTAATTAAGATACTTTATTAACTATTTATAAAATAATTTCCTTAAATTTTCACTCAATATTTCTGATTAGAATGTTGAAAAAGCATTTGAACCATTTGTTCAAATTTTTCTTTAGAAATTTTTCATCAGGTGGGGTGACAAAACTTATCATTTCGGCTGGGATTTTAGGCACTATAAAGTTCAATATGCTCGCCTTAGCAATAAAAATTGTCAAAACTATATTTAAGCATATCCGCATAAATAATGTCAAGTATAAGGTAGGAGTTTAATTAGTCTTTTTTCTTTTGAAAATTAAACAATTTATTGAAATTAAAATAAAATCTACAAGTTTTAATTAAATTTAACAAAAAAAATGGCAGTCTTAACTGAAAGAAAGCAATAACCAGTTTTTTGTAATATTTACCTAAATAAAGAACGATTAAAATTTTGGCATAAACAAAAATTAAATGACAATTAAAATTTAAAATGCAATAAAAATATATCCTTTAAAATGTATTACCTCCTCTAAATATTATTTTAGTCATTCAAAATTAATTTAAAAAATTAAAAGTCTAGACTTACTCTTAATTGCTTACTTTAATTTTTTCTCAATTTACATATCTCTGTAATAATCTAATATATTATTTTTAGTTCCATCTGTTTATTTATTTATTTTTTCTCTGATTTTTTGATTAAAATTTAATTTAATTGACATTTAGCTTTAACATTTAGCTTTAATTTTTTTACATTTTACACTTTACTTAAATTGAGTTATACACCTCTTTAAATAAAATATTTCTAATTTAATTTTATTTCCTTATATAATATTATTAAAGTTTGTGGTCCAATGCTCTTTTTAAATACCGTATTTATTCCATTAGAATGGCCCCTCCAATTGAATGGCCTTTTTTGATGGTATGAAAAATAGAATGGCGGCCATTCTAGTGGAATAAATACGGTATATATATTTTATTACTACATAAAATATTTTTTATAAAAAATATTTTTCTATCACTGTCAATATAATAAAATATTTACCAAAAAATATTTTAGCATTAGTTTAGATAATGTGTTATTTTATTTTTTATTGACATAATATTATTCATATTTATTAAGTTAATCGGAAATTTAATTAGTAATTCAACTTTATTAGGAAAATAATTTTATTTTATATTTTTTCTTTATTTCTTTATTAATATTAGAGTTTTTCTAAAATTTTATATAACTCAAGTCTTTTTAAATATTTGTATTTTAAAATAAATTTTATTTTGTTAAACAACATTTGACGCAATAAATGGTTTAATTTGTAGTTGATGAAGGGAGTAACCTAATGGCCGCGGCTTTTTAACTAGCTCATAAATGTTCAAGAATTTTAAAATTTTGTGGAGAGTTAGTTTGGAGTATATCCCTGCAAAATTTCCCAATATTATTTCCACTAAGTTGGTTTTATGAACTCTCATAGTTAAGCGGTCGTCCAAAGGTAAAAGTCATGTCTAAAGATTTTTTTTATTTTTTATTAATTAAATTTTTAAATTTCGTATTATTTATGATTTGTAAGGCTATTTATTTTTAAAATCATTCATAGAAAATAAGTTGAAATAGTATGGTAAGAATTGATGAACGGAGTAACCCAATGGTGATGAACTTTTATCTACCATATAAATGTTCAAAAATTATAAAATTCTGCAAATTATTAACTATATATCTCTGCAAAATTTCTCGTCTTAAATTACTTTTCAGCTTTTTAATTGGCTTTAATATATTTGGGTTCACCTTATGTGTGTTCCTTTTTTATGGCGTCTTTCTCTGGGTTCACCCTTCAACATTGAATACAATATAATAAACTTGATTTCTAACATTTCTATTTTTGCATAAATTAAACATTATTATTATTATTTCATGCTCTGTTTAACATATAGTCCGATTATCTTTTTAATATTGTTACTTTAGTTTTTATGAGCCAAGCTAACAAATAATATGGACAAGGTAACAAGCCAAGCTAACAAATAATAAATCTGATGTTTAGAGATTACTTACCGTAGTCCACTTAAAAATATTTTTAGCCTTCTAGGTAAAAATATTTTTTTAATTTTAAAAATACCCCCCCCCCCTCCCACAATGCCCTCTCCCACAATGGGGGGGGGGGGGGGGGGGGGTATCCCTCTCCCACAATGCACAGATTAAATATTAATTTCTTTGATTATGGGGTCCCTCATCTTTCCAGCACATTGGAGCTTCAGC
>ABLG01000375.1:0-39633 GCA_000172435.1 Meloidogyne hapla
TCATGATTATCCAAGCTTTTCGAAGAGAACTGGCTTGATAAAACAAAACAATTTGTTGGATAATAAAATACGAATACAACTCTAATCCTTCCAAATTCATGATTAATCCAAGCTTTTCGAAGAGAACTGGCTAGATAAAACAACAATTTGTTGGATAATAAAATACGAATACAACTCTAATCCTTCCAAATTCATGATTAATCCAAGCTTTTCGAAGAGAACTGGCTTGATAAAACAAAACAATTTGTTGGATAATAAAATACGAATACAACTCTAATCCTTCCAAATTCATGATTAATCCAAGCTTTTCGAAGAGAACTGGCTTGATAAAACAAAACAATTTGTTGGATAATAAAATACGAATACAACTCTAATCCTTCCAAATTCATGATTAATCCAAGCTTTTCGAAGAGAACTGGCTTGATAAAACAAAACAATTTGTTGGATAATAAAATACGAATACAACTCTAATCCTTCCAAATTCATGATTAATCCAAGCTTTTCGAAGAGAACTGGCTTGATAAAACAAAACAATTTGTTGGATAATAAAATACGAATACACTCTATCCTTCCAAATTCATGATTAATCCAAGCTTTTCGAAGAGAACTGGCTTGATAAAACAAAACAATTTGTTGGATAATAAAATACGAATACAACTCTAATCCTTCCAAATTCATGATTAATCCAAGCTTTTCGAAGAGAACTGGCTTGATAAAACAAAACAATTTGTTGGATAATAAAATACGAATACAACTCTAATCCTTCCAAATTCATGATTAATCCAAGCTTTTCGAAGAGAACTGGCTTGATAAAACAAAACAATTTGTTGGATAATAAAATACGAATACAACTCTAATCCTTCCAAATTCATGATTAATCCAAGCTTTTCGAAGAGAACTGGCTTGATAAAACAAAACAATTTGTTGGATAATAAAATACGAATACAACTCTAATCCTTCCAAATTCATGATTAATCCAAGCTTTTCGATGAGAACTGGCTTGATAAAACAAAACAATTTGTTGGATAATAAAATACGAATACAACTCTAATCCTTCCAAATTCATGATTAATCCAAGCTGTTTCGAAGAGAACTGGCTTTGATAAAACAAAACAATTTGTTGGATAATAAAATACGAATACAACTCTAATCCTTCCAAATTCATGATTAATCCAAGCTTTTCGATGAGAACTGGCTTGATAAAACAAAACAATTTGTTGGATAATAAAATACGAATACAACTCTAATCCTTCCAAATTCATGATTAATCCAAGCTTTTCGAAGAGAACTGGCTTGATAAAACAAAACAATTTGTTGGATAATAAAATACGAATACAACTCTAATCCTTCCAAATTCATGATTAATCCAAGCTTTTCGAAGAGAACTGGCTTGATAAAACAAAACAATTTGTTGGATAATAAAATACGAATACAACTCTAATCCTTCCAAATTCATGATTAATCCAAGCTTTTCGAAGAGAACTGGCTTGATAAAACAAAACAATTTGTTGGATAATAAAATACGAATACAACTCTAATCCTTCCAAATTCATGATTAATCCAAGCTTTTCGAAGAGAACTGGCTTGATAAAACAAAACAATTTGTTGGATAATAAAATACGAATACAACTCTAATCCTTCCAAATTCATGATTAATCCAAGCTTTTCGATGAGAACTGGCTTGATAAAACAAAACAATTTGTTGGATAATAAAATACGAATACAACTCTAATCCTTCCAAATTCATGATTAATCCAAGCTTTTCGAAGAGAACTGGCTTGATAAAACAAAACAATTTGTTGGATAATAAAATACGAATACAACTCTAATCCTTCCAAATTCATGATTAATCCAAGCTTTTCGATGAGAACTGGCTTGATAATACAAAACAATTTGTCGGATAATAAAATACGAATACAACAATCCTTCCAAATTCATGATTAATCCAAGCTTTTTGAAGAGAACTGGCTTGATAAAACAAAACTATTTGATGGATAATAGAATATCCAACAAGACATTTACTGTGTCGAAGACATTTACTGTGTCGAAGACATTTACTGTCGAATCTACATAAGAAAACACTTTTTAAATCAATCACCGTCGGGATCACACCTACAATTTAATTAGGGTTGCCAACTCGATGACTCGAAAGATCGAGCGAGCTGAAGAATTCGCTCGAAAAATTGAGCTCGAAAAAAATATATCGAAAAATTTCGGATAGGTCGACTCAACCTCATTAAATTTGATATTTTTATATTGGAGCGAATTCATTATGTAATTTTTATTGGAAAAAGGGAAAAACTATCTATTTTTTCTTTCATTTTCCTCCTTGGACGTGAGTGGTTGAGTGGGTAAGATGATATTCTTCAATTAAATAATTATTCTTCAAGTCGGGATTCGAATCCCAGTGCGGAAAAACATTTTATTCTTGTATTTTTTCCAATAATAAATGATTTTCTGTAGATATAAAAACTATTGATAAAATTTATCAAAGATGGGGGATCAGGGTTTCTATAATAACAGGAATATTATAGAGGAAAGTCTTTTGCTAGGAAAAGACTTTGCTAGGTTGCTGTAGAGGCGCTGAAATTGTTTGTTACGCTAAAATTGTCAACAGTGCAGGGTATGCTGGGTATATAGGGTATATATATATAAAGGGATCATTCCGATTACCGTTTCCCGAAAATCTTTTCCCTAAGAAAAAGTAAATTTTTTCAACTGGAGTGTAATAATATTGAAAAATTTTCGCCTGCGGCGCTGTAAAATGAATTTTCAGCGCCTACAGCGCATGATAAGTCAAATTTTTGCCTTGCAGTGCTGAAATTTTTAAAAAAATGTTAAATTGTACAAATGTTAAATTATAAATAATATGTTTATAATTCTCCATTAACGAAAGATTCCTTCAAGAGCTACATGCCCCGGTTTGTTATTAATATTTAATCTTGGCGCTCTGATCATACATAAAAATAATTAGTAATATGGTTTTTTAGATAATTACCATAAATTAGGGTTGGAAATATAAAGATAGATTTTTAAATCACATAAAATTGCAGTATTAGTGTAATTTTACTCAAGTTTGCTTCTTTTGTATTAACTCTTCTAAACAAAAGCTCAAACCCCAAATTTATCAAAAGATTAAAATCCACAATTATTACGTAGAATTATATTAAATTTTAAATAGAATCCCAGAATATTTTCATGTTACCCCCATTATTGTATTCTGTACGTTATATAAAACATTATTTTATTCTTCTTTGACACGACATCATTTCAATTTATGCTCATCAATTTAGTTAACTATATCTGGGTTTTCTGTTGTTTCAGGGCCTGTTGCGTATTTATTATTTATTGGTTCTTCTGGATAACCAGGCTGTTGAGTAGATTGATTGTCTTTAGGCCCTTCTGGATAACCGGAATCTTCTGGCTGTTCTGTAGTTTCTGGCAAATCATTATTACCAGTTTGGTATTTGTTGTTATTTGATGGGTTTTCATTTTTTGGCGGTTTTGCAGATGCTACTCCTCCTTTTGGTTGTTCTGTAGTTACTGGCAAATTATTGTCCCCAGTTGGGTATCCGTTATGTTTTGGTGTTTTTTTATGTTTTGGTGCTTTAGTTTTCTGCTTTTTGTCATTATTGTGCTCACAACCATTTCCGGGATGATCACCTTCATGTACTGGTTTAACTGTACAATTGTACTGTAGTTTGTAATAGCGGTTGCATACACGTCCACATGTTTCTAAGGTACATGCATCTGGCGGTGGACACAAAGATTTATCAGAAGATAATCTTCCTTTAATTTCATCACAGCAGGCAGCAACTTTTGCGTGTTTAACAAGATTGGGGTTGTTGCAGAAATCAGAATTATTTATTGGAGTTTGAGGAGAACTCGCATCGTCTGAAATTGTTAAAAAATATATTTTATAAATGTCTATCTGTATGAAACTTTTAAAAAAGTTTTTTATAATTTTAAATTTTGATTTAAAATTTTAAATTCACAAATATTTCTGATTAAATTTTTAAACGCTTTAAAAATAATTAAATTTATTTCATATTGCCACCTTCTTGTGGAGGTCCTTCTTGGTAAGTATTTTCTGGAAAATATAAATTAAATTTTACAAATTAAGAGAAATTTAAAATAAATTCTGATTTTAATGTTAATTAATTCTTTAAAATTGTATTATTCTGATTTGTAAAAAATTATTTAGTTTTACAAATACAATAATTCTTTTTCTCAATTTTATTTAAATTGCAATTTCTGAAAATTAAAATTTCTTTTTTACAATTCTTGAATTAAAAATATTCTGTTATGTAAAGATATATTTTTACAAATTAAAATTTCTGATTTTGAAAAATTCTGAATTGTAAAGATAAAAACAGGTATTAATATAAAACAACATTCTTTATTTACAATTCTATTAAATACAATTTCTAGAAAATTGTAATTTATTTTTTACTATTTCTGATTTAAGAATTCTGATTTATATTTAAAAATTCTAAAAAGTAAATTATTTTTACTCACTGAGTTGAGCCAAAGACAAATTAATAGCCATAAAGCCAATAAAAGCTATTACTAAGAATTTCATTTTAGAAATTTTATTTTAAGGATTTGTTTAATGTTCAGAAGATTTCTGGTTTTCACTTCATTGACTAGGCGCTTTTAAAGGCCTTAAAGGCTTAGAAATTAGATTTTATTAAAATTTATTTATTAAATGCTGTTCAAATAATATGATTGCGTAAAAGACTCCCATAAATAATTCTAAATTAAAATTTCCAAACTTTTTCAAATATCGTGGATTTCCACATGTAAAATAATGCTTGCCTCTTTAAAAATTATTGGAAATTTTTGAATCTATTTTAAAATTCCAACGTGGATAATGCAAATTCTAAAAAAATTATTCATATGGTTTTTAATTTTTAATTAAAATTAATTTTTTAAATTAATTATTATAAATTTTTCTAAATAATTGACTGAATATTGAATTACGAAACTGAAATAAGGTATTTTAAATTGTTTTTAGTCGATAGTTCTAAATAGTATTGTTGTGGAAGCAGTTCGGTTTTCGGTTTTGCCCTGTTTGAGCAACTCAGTTTCCCTTTCGATCTCGGTATATATTATCTTCAAGAACCCAGTAAATTACTCTCGTTATAGACATCTTTTTCATTTGTTTGGAGCAGAAGCTGATTCAGCTTATTTAAAGTAGAGCCTGATCGGAGGGATCGGTCGGTTTTTTCGAATAAAAAACATAAAGTGTCGGTTTCTTTCGGTTTTAATCCGAAACCGTATAACAAAAAACAGGAAAAACCGATCCGAACCGGTCTCTAATTTAAAGGCAAGCAAAATAACAACGAAACATTTAATTTATATATACATAATGTTTTAACTAACAAATTTTGAGTCAGTTATTAAGTTAATTATTTCATTATCAGCTTTTCAATGTATAACACATTCTTTCCATTCCGAAATAATAGAAAGTAATGAGAAATTAACATTACTACAACCTAAAGTAAAGGAAAACATGCTAGTTTTGCACCGACACAAAATAAAAATAATTCGTGACATTTATGTAATTTCAAGTATTGCGTGATATTTTTTCAATTAAAAATAAGAAATTTTGATTTTGTAGTCATTGAAAAAATTATGAAAAATTGGCACATTTTTAAAAGTATTAATATTAAATATAAAATTAAATCTCAATTAGTTTCCCTAGTTAATTAATAAAAGCTAGTTTATGTTTATTCTAAGTATTTTATGAAGAAATAAAAATACAATTTAATTATCTCATTTTTTCCAAATAATTTTTTGGTTTTAAAAACTTTTCAACATTTCGTGAGTAGGGCAAAAACTTAGATTTTCTTGACATTTTTTGTAAAATTTAAAAAAATAAAATTGTAATTCTCGATAGAATCACGAATTTTTTTATTTCATAATTTTTAGTTAAGATTTCGTAGTAAATATAAAGCCTTTACCAACGGCGATTTAATAAATTCCTCAACTAAAATTTCTAAAATGAACTTGTTAACAACTGCTTTTATTGGCTATTCGGCTCTTAACCAGAGAAATTTTCGGTGTTGTAAGGGGGAGTTAGGGACTCGTGACAGGAACTCCGTTTCGATCTTGGCAGACCTAATTTTTGGGGGCTCGATTTTTCCTTTTTAGCATCAAAATCCCTCATTTTATAACATTCTTTATTTTTTACAATTTTTACAAATTAATGAAAAACTAAAAATTATTAAATATATTTAAATAATTTAAATACATAGAATATTTTTTTACCAATATTTTATAAAACTCAAAAAAATTTGGAATAATTTAAAATATCAAACCAAAAAAAATCTTTATTACCAGAATTATTTTTTATTAATTTTTATTTCATGCTATTTGAAATTTTTTTTAATTAAAAAATGATTTTAGTTAATTAAGAATTTCTCTGCAAATATTATTCTTTTTTTACGAAATAGAAATTTTAATATTTCAAGAAAAATAAAATAATAAATCTAATCCAATTAATTATTTTCTACAATTTATTTTTAATTTTGCAAACATCTGTTAAATTTAAATTATTTATATTAATTATTAAAAATTTTTATTAAAAAAAGTTAATAAAATATGGTTCTAAAATATTTATTTTAAATTATTTTAAATTATTTATTTATTCCAAATTTGTCTATAATTCCTGTCTACTTGATATTTTTAAGAAACTAAACAGAAAAAATTTATTTAAATACTTCTGTCTATAAGACTTTCTAAGATAGAATTTTTGGCTCAATATGTTTATTTAAAAATAAATGTTTAAGTAAAGACTTTAATATATTGAAGAAAGTTAATACCATTTTCTTGCCACTTTATCCCTAATTAAGGTACGTAACATAATTATAAGGGAAAACTATCATATCTCGACTTTGAATTTTTCCGATTGAATTAGTTAGAAGTTTAAAAGAATTTTGATTTTGTATAATATACAAAATATCAATTAAACTTTTCAAAATTAAAATTTTTTATGTATTTTATCAAAATTATACAAATGCCTCGATAGACTATTCTCGATAGACTCAACTAAAAATGCTTTATTGAAAAAAATTTATTCCACTACTGCAAAATACCTCAAAATCATCGGCAAATGGAGTTTGACCTATTATAAAATTATTAAACTTTCCATGCAAATTCATTGTTTATTTTCTTCACTTTACCATAATGAGGAAAATTCCGCATTCCCTCATAAAAACGAATGAACACTTCTTATAAATCAACTCAATTATCAATTAAATAAATTATTAAATAAATAAATGTTATTTAATAATATCTTAAAGATTCCCATTTTAACCGGTTTCATAAAAATTTAAATAAAATAGTTTGATAAATTTTAACAATTAAACAACAAAATTAATTGTTTCTATATTTAGAAATCAATAAAAAAATTTTCTATTTGAACAAGTTAATTCAAAAAAATTATTCTTTTTTCCAATAAAAATATTAAATGACACGCAAACATTTTAAATCAAAATTTTATTCTGAACTAACTAAATGACAGTCTTTTAGAATTATTTTTTCTTTCTTCAAAAATATTTGTTTAGATTAATTTTCCAAAAAATTTTAAACAATAGAAAAAAACGTCAAATAAAAACGTCAATTTATATCTTTTAAATAATTTATTAAAATATATTTTCTATTATAAAAATAATAATCAAAAATACCTTTTAAATACTATATTCTTTTATATTTTTATTAAATAAAAAAATAAATATTTAATAAATATAATAAAATATATTATTCAATAAAAACAATTAATTAAATAATTTAAACGTCATAAATATTTATAACTAAAAAGTTCTTTGTTTATAATCCGATTTTTAAATTAATTTTGTGTTTTCTTCTGTTATTACATTATATATTCTTTTAATAAAATTAAAATTTTTATTCTAAAATTACTGAGAGTATCATTTTTACTTTTCTGACTTAAATATATATATATATATATATATACCTAATTATATTTGTAACATTATTTTAATTTACACTCTTAATCAAAAATATTTGCTAATGAAAAGTAGCAATTATTATTTAAATTGGCGTAAATAAATTTCTTACCTTTTTTTTATAAAATAGTTCGACTACAATAATTAATAATACAATTTAAAAAAAATTTTTTTTTCTTATACGCAAACAATTTTTTGGTTTTTCCCCTTTTAATCTTTTCAAAAAAATTATTTTACCCTTTCAATTATTTTTATTTTCTGAATATAATGTTAGCATTTATTTTTGTTTAAATTGTAGTATTTGCTCTAATTTATGAGAGTAAATTTCAGTAAATAAATAAATATATTTATTTGTTACTAACAATAAATTATACAAGTATAGTAATTGTTTTCTCATAAATTTCTTTTTTAAAAATATACATTTTTGTAGTTTAAAGTTTGTTAGAAATAACAGGTGAAAATAAATATTATTACGGGGAAAAATAAAATATTAATTTCTATATTTATTCGGCCATAGAAATTAATTTAGAAAAAAAGGCCCGATGTCCGGTGAAAAGATGAGCATGAATTTACTGGTTTCCTAATATTATCAAAATAGAGGAAAGTGGAATATTTTGAAGAAGAATCTTTTAATTGAAAATTCTTCTTATTTTCATAAACTTTATAAACTTCCTTAAAATACATTGCTTTTACAATTATTTCTAATATATTAACTCTCGATATAATGAACACAAAGGACCAAGTTCGAATCATTATAATGAGAAATCTTAGTCGGAGACTTGAGAAATTATTCGAGAGGTTCGTTATTTCGAGAGGTTCGTTATATCTGAGGGTCACTATATCAAGAGTTGACTTAATGTCAAAAATACCATGTTTCTTCTAAAATGATCCTTGTTAATTACTTTACTCCTGTGAATAACCTTTATATAAATGAACTTAATTTCTTTATAATATTTTAGATATATTTATATAAAAATGAATCAAACAGAATGTTCATATGCTGAATTAGCAGTTACCGATACAGGCTATAATATTGTTAGATTAATACAGATTATCTGTGGAGTAACAGTTTTGATATTAATTCTGAAAGTTATTTGTTCATACAAAAATAAACAAGTGAAATTACACAAAAATTTAATTGTAGGTTGAAAATCATAAATAAATAAAATTTGGTCCGGAAAAAATAAGTTTCTGGAATTTTAAATGTGTGAATATTTAGTCCTCCAGAATCATTTAAGAAATTAAATAATAAAATATTTTTTAATAATAATCATCTCTCATTTGATTAAAGCCCACAAATAAGGGTAATTATTTATTTTAACTAAAATAATCTAAATTAATTACCATCTCAAATAATTACCCTCTTCAGCGAGAGGTTGAAAAAATAAAGGGTTATTATTCAAGAAAATGCTTTAAGTTACTAAAATTTAACAATTAAAAAAATATTAAATAAAATTAAGTTTTCTGATATAATTAGAAATGATGTTTAAAAAACTGCTAATTTCAGAAAAGATTTTATGGAAAAAATTGAATTATGTAAAATTAATATTCGGGCTTTTAGTAAATTTAGACATAGTAATTATTTTTCCGGAGATTATACAATAATAAAATATGATTAAAGCTTACAAAAAAGGGCAAGTAATAAAAATATATTTTTATTCAGGTATTAGTTACCAATGTGCTTCTACTTGATGCACTTTTTGTTTTATCATTTACAAGTACGGACATTTTGAATTTTGTAAGTTAATTATATCTTATCAATTATAATTCTTCAATTATTTTAAGTTTGTTTATTTTACTTATAAAAATTCTTGTGATTGTTTATTTAATGTTTGGATAGTTTATTTACTTCGAATTCCATTTTATCTTTACGTTTCTGGTTCTCCTTTGATTCATTTTGCCATAATGATTGAAAGGATAGTTGCAACCATTTTTGTTCGAATTTATGAAAATCAAGGAAAATTAATTGCTGTTGCTAGCACAATTATTGTGGTAATTTAATATTTTCCCTCTTATTATATCCGTTATTTACCGAACTATTTGAGCTTACCCCACAGCTATCCTGATTCTTATTAGATGAGATCTCAGAATGTTAATCACTGTGAGAGGAAATCATAACTATCTCAAAAAATCTGGCATCACTGAAAACAGTGCCAGAAAACAGTTGCGGTTGCTAGTTTTTCTTCTGAGATTCAGTGATGGCTGAAATTTTAAAGAGTATCAAAAACCTGCAATTTCTAAAAAATTTTGACTCACTTTATTAATTATTAAGAATAATTATTAAGATTATTTTTCAAAATTTTAGTGGTTACTAACAGCATTATTTGGTTTCTATGTCTACTTAAGCTCAATAGAAGATGAAACATTTAGTCATCCAATGGTTTATTTAACTCTAACTAGCATTTATAATGCGCATGTGCTTATTTATTTACATTATTTTTTCTTGTTTGTGGTCATATGTATTGCTATAGCTGATTATTATTTAATTATTCGAAATCAAAAAATTAAATCAAATTTGTAAGCATTTAATTATTTAGGGAATTTTTTTAAAATTTTATTAGCCTTATTAAACATATTGTATTCTCTCAATTAATTACCATTCGATAATAAAGGAGGTTGTTATCAAACCTCTCATGGTTATTTTGAGACAATAATAATTAATTACCCCCTCAACAAAGTTGTAATTAACATATATAAAATAATCGCTATTAAGCACCCTCCCTCGATTAATTAACCTGTCCAGCGAGAAATTGAAAAATTTACACAGGGTAATTATTTAAGAAATACGGTAACATATTGACATATTTGGTTAAAAACTGCCATAAGTTAAAACCTACCATAAAACTCCGAGTTATATTCTTTTTCTGCTGTAAGTTCCAAATATAATACATTAGGTCAGAGTAGTTTATAGAGCTAAAAGGATAACAAATTATTATTTGAAACACTTTACATATATAATTAAAGTTTCAGTTCAATAACAAACTACAGTCTAAGCCAAAGTTATCAGGCTAAACAAAACATTCTTGTTATGAAAATTATTTTTCCTCTTGACTTTTCTTATTCTTTTGTTTTTGCTCTATTTAATATTCTCTCAAGTTTTATACGAACGAAAAGAGATGATTATGGCCAACTTATTTATATGAGAACATATGAGGGTATAATCTTGGTAAATAAAATTAAAAATCTTTAAAAATTCGTTTTGTAATTTAAGTTACTCTTCATTCATGCCATCATAAAATTAATTGTATACGATTATTTTCTGAGAAAGCAAAATGATTTGAATAAGAATTTTATTAAAAATAATATGAATATGAATTCAGAAACTTATTTTAAAAGTTTAAATAATGCTTGGAGATAATTTATCTTTTAAATATTTATTTTTGTCTATTTATTTATAATATGCCAATTTATTAAGTTTAAATTCTGACTTGATTTATTTCATTTTTAAAACTATTTCTAAATTTTCTTCTTGTTAATCCTTCTAGAGAATATAGTATTTTTGAGACCAAAGCGCCAGATTTTTATCCGGAACTTAAAAAATTAAAAATTTTCTCAAAAATTTCCATCTTTAGGTGATTATTTCTTTTCCGAAAAGCGATCCTTTCGCTCCGAACCGAAACGAAAAAACTAAAAGAAACGAAATTTCGAACGTATCTGATTCCCAGTGGCAAGTCTGAGAGAATTAAGGCATTTCACTCAAGGGCCACTTTAAATAACAATTTAGTACCTTAAACTTGTAGTAAAAAATTTTTGACGTTTTCCCATTGTAACTGATAATTTTTCTATAATTTTTGAAAAAATTTTCGAGTCGAGAAAAAGTCCGGCTTTCGAGTTTCTGTAATCTCTGCAACCCTCGTGAAATTTATTTACTTAAATCTTTTTCTAGGAATTTTTATATTTATAAGAAATCGTCTTTATTTATTTAATTGTCGCTCTATGAAATTATTTTAAATTGCCGGGTTTAATTATAGAATTGTTTAAATAAAATGGTAAGCTTTTTAGAATTTTAATTTTATGTCTTGAATATTATAGAATATTTCTCGTTATTTCCTTAAAATTCATTTTTTTAATTATATTTAATGATCGACAATTTATTTAAATAAATTTAATACTTTAAGAGAGGCAAAATTTAATTATAGACTAAAAACCCTACTATTTATTTAAATGGTTGTGGCCATTTTTTATTTCTAGACGATTACATTCTTATTTAAATATATAATTGAATTCTTTAAAATTATTTTAAATTTATATACCAATATTTATATTTTTTTATTCACCCATTACTTCAGATTAAAGATCTTAATATCACTTTTATAAAATAAAACTTTTTTATTAAATGTAAATATGAATTTTAAATTTTGTTTAAATACTTACTGTTTAATTTCTGTATTTATATCACACAGAAGAATTTCTGATATTTATATAAGGCATGGATTTCCTGTTATAAATTTAGTTCACTTTCACATACAATGTGTGTTTATTTTCATTTTATTTATTTTTAGGGATGGATTTGTATCTGAATTAATATATTTCCGAAATGCCTTTTCAAAGATTCCCGGAAATTTGGGGTCTGGAAAGTTGGGCTCTAGGAACTTTCGGGAATTTGGGCTCCTACTTTCCGAAAAATCTCGGAGCCCATCTTTCCAGAGCGCAAATTTCCGAAATTTCTGTTCAAAGCCAGACCATTAAGGATAAAAGAAGTACTATAAATACTCATACCTCCATAATTTTACCTGTAGAATCCCTGCAGTACTCGTAACAACGTTCCAAAAACTAGTCAAAAAGGTAGTCTTTGAACTTAAATAATTAAGAAATATAAGTTTAAAGGAAGGCTTATACATTTCCCAAGGTTATGTTAAATTATTTTAGATGCCATTTTCTTATTTTTATTACAAACGATAATAGAAATTAAGACATTTTTCGTTTAGTGTTTTTTATTTTTAAAATCACTCCTTAATTTTCCTTACCCAAACCCATTTTTTACATTTATTATTTAATTAACTCCAAAAAAGCTGTAGTTTATTAAATTTACGATAATTTTGTATTCATTTTTTCTTTATTTTTAAATAAAGTTTCATTTGTGCTAAATTAATTAGCAACATTTTTATTTATAAAATGCAATTTTTTTAATAAATATTAAAATAAAAGATATTTTTGTAATTATAAAAATAAGGAACACCTTTAACAACAGATGTATTTATTTAAAATAATGGGGTTGTTCCTTAATTTATTTTAATTAAAAATTGGCTTTAATTAATAATTGGTTTATTTTTATTTTTTGCTAAATTTAGATATTTTTTTTATAAATATGATTATTTATTAAATTAGCTTTAAAAAAATTTTTTGCAATAGCATTAAAAAAAGGCGGTCTCAAATTAAAATTTATATTATTTATAAAATATTTAAATTTAATAAAAGGTAATTTTAAGATTTTATTCAATAAATATAGAGTAAATTCTGAAATACTTTAAGCCCCATAAATACTTTCGCCGTATGAAATATGTCTGAAACTTTGTGGGCTGTTTTCAGAATAAAATATATTTAAGAGTTCAATTTGGTTTTAGTTTCCTTAAGTATAATTTGAAAATCGGGGCTGACATTTAGATACAAGGTTAAAGCTAGAAACAAAATCCAAAATAAACTTTTATTTTGGATATTTAATGACATGCTGACTTTGAGCATTTATGATCCTATTTAATGTTGCTACCGTCTAAAATAAATTATATTCGAGCCTACAAGTACCCTTATGAAATAAAACTATGATTGCACACTACAACAATATATTAAAAGTTTTATGTGATTTTGATTATTCTTATTTATTTATTGAAAAAAACTCTAAAATATAAACATCTGATATTTTTATATGTAAAATAAAGGAAATAAATTTTATGTTTCTGATAACTATTTTTTATTACACCTGAAATATTCGATGTATTTTTAAAAAATTTTACTCATTTTTTATTAATATAAAGTAACAAAAATTCAAAAAAATTTATTAAAAGCTTTATTTTTATTTTATATATATATAGAATAAAATGTAAAGCTATTTTCTTTTATTTATTTTTATTTATTTTAATTTTGCAAATTTTAAATTTAATTACGTAACACAATTGTTTATTATGCAGAAAGACAGCTGGGAAAAAGTATTTACGTATTTATTTAAAAGAAAATATTTATATAAATAATAAACAAAAAATTACTATTTATTTTCACAAAATAAATAAAATAATGTTTAATTAATTAATTTCATTTTCTGTTTTCTAAACATTTATATTTTATTTTTAAATTAAAAATAAAATTTTTTAGCAAATTAAATATTTTCCGAAAACTTAAAAAAATTCTAAAATGAATCAAACTCTTTGTATTGATGCTGAAATATCTGTTCTCGATACTAGCTACAACATTATTAGAGGATTTCATCTTTTGTTTGGAACAATTGTTTTGATTTTAATTGTAAGAATTATTTGGTCTTACAGAACAAAATCATTACAATTACATACAAATCTTATTGTAAGTTTAAATTAAATTTAAAAAAAAAATAAGAACATTTTATGCAAGAAGCCAGAATATTAAATAAAATAATAATTTTTTATAAAAATTAAATACTTTCCGGAAAATACTACAAAAATAAGAATATTCTTTTCTCAGCAAAATGAAAAATAAAAAATAATTGACATTAATTACAATTAAAAATATTTTTGAAAATTTATTCGAAAATAGATAAAACATATGAAAATTATATATTTGCTTAAAGGAAAAATAAATAAAACAACTTTTAGTTTTATAACTTTCCAGAATAAACTTTCCGGAAATAAACCGCAATAATCTTCTCATAAAATATACATAAAAACAAATAAAAATTTATGGAAAATTGTCAAAACGAATAATATTTAATAAAAAATGATATTATAAAAATATATTATTTTCTAGGTCTTAGTTGGCAATTTATTATTTCTTTATGCTATATTTGTATTGTCACAATTGGGTACTTCTTTAATGAATTTTGTTAGTTAATTAATTTTTAAATTTATTTATTATATTTATTTTATTTTAAGTTTGTTTATTTTACTTATAAAAATTCTTGTGATTGTTTAATTGAAGTTTGGGTAGTTTATTTGATCAGAATTCCATTTTATCTTTATGTTGCTGGTTCTCCATTGTTTCATTTTGCTATAATGCTTGAACGAGTTTTTGCTACTATTTTTGTTAGAATTTATGAAAATCGAGGGAAAATGATTGGAATAATTATCACAACGATTGTGGTGAATTTACTTGGGAAATATTAAAATTTATTTTTTAATTTTAGTGGTTATTATCCGCTTTGTTTGCTCTCTATGTTTATTTAAGCTCTATTATTGATGTTAATACATTTAGCCATCCAATGGCTTATATAACACTGACAAGCATTTACAATGCTCAAGTTCTTATAGACTTTCACACATTTTACTTAGTTTTGGTTATTTTTATTGCTTTTGCTGACTTTTTCCTTTTTCATCATAACAAAAAAATCAAATCGAATTTGTAAGTTTTTTGAAGGGTTTAGGATTTCTTAAAGCTCTAATAGAATTATTTATCATTCGAGATTTCTGAACAATAGTTCTTCGATTTCCAATCTCTGTTCTCATAAAGACTCTTGAATCTCAGTCATTGACCCAAACCTACCCTATTTATTGTTTTAACAAACCCATGGAGATCCCGGGATTTTTTCGGCTCGAAGAAAAACAGAAACGAAACATGGACTCAGCCCGTAACAACCTTGTCAGGAAGAGGTTTATCAATTGAGAGAGGGTAATTATTTGTGAAAATACAGTAATTCTAATTAGCCTAATCAGAAGGTTCATAAATATTATTAGAGCTAATGTGATAATAAATCATTAAATGAAACATCTCTCATATATAAAATTTAAGTTTCAGTTCAGTAGCAACATACAATCTCAGTCAAAGTTATCAAGCTAAACAAAACATTCTTGTAATGAAAATTATTTTTCCTCTTGATTTTTCTTATTCTTTTGTTTTTGCAATTTATAACTTTCTTTCGAGCTATATTAGATCAAAACGTGCCGAGACTGGTCAATTAATTTATATTCGTGCAATTGATGCCATAACTTTGGTAAATTGCCAAAATATTTAAAAATTTAAATAAAAATTATTTTTAGTTAGTTGTTCTTCATGCAATGATAACTTTAATTGTTTATGACTATTTTTTGAAGAAACAAAATGATATAAACAAAAATTTTATTAAAAAGAATTCGGCAATGATGAGTACAGACGTTTATTTTAAGAAATTAAATTATGCATGGAAATAATTAAATATGTTGAGAATTTTTCAAATTTATTGTATATTTATTAGTTTATTTATAGTTATAAAATTCATATATTGAAATTGTTTTGCTTATCATATATGAAGATACTGTAGTTTCGCTAATAGAATACCCTCTCTATTAGAATTTTTCATAGGATGATGAGAGTTGAATATTAAGTCTTTGAAATTGTAGAGGATTTTAATTAATTTTTTGTATGAAATTTTATGAAAAATAGAATACCTCTTTCAATACCCATCTCTATTAGCATACCCCTTTAATGACCTTTGAAAAATATATTACACGGGTATTATTTCAGAGAGAATAACTTATGTCAATAAAATAACATCAATAAAATAACATCTCTTTAAAAATGACAGGAAATAATAAAAATTCTCAAAATCTTTGTATTAGAATTCATTTAAATAAGACCTTCAATCTTTCACTTTTTTAAATTAATATTTCCTCCTTGACCTCCACCCGGTTGATGATTACCTCAATTTTTTAATTTTTATATGAATTAAATTAAATACAAAGACAGTTAAACAATTATATGTTTAAAAGATTATTAAGTAATTGGTTGTGGAAGAATATAACTTATTATTACCATTTCCTCCTTGGCCTTCATCCTGTTGATTATCTTAATTAAATTTTTGTTTTACTAATTCTAATAAATTTTTAGGAATTAAATAAAATACAATGGTAGTTTTGCAATGAGGGCAACTCTGATACCACCAATTAAAATATTTTTCGATTATATTAGAACTTTATATAAGCGTTTATCTAATTTATACTGAGGATGGAAGGGTAAAAATAATAAATTTACCTTGTCCTGGAGGTGGATTTTGAGGTTGTTGGATGTTCTCATGATTTCTTACGAAATTTTCAGTATTTTGTTGTTTAATTACTTAATAAAAGTTTAGAGTAATTTTTAGAAAAATTGTTATTAATTATATTAATTAGATCCTGTTATATACAAATTAATTCGTCTTTTTAAATATAAATAAAATACCTCTTATTCTATCAGGTTGTTTTTTGGGAAAACGATATCCTCCCATGCATCCCTCGATTTCGAAAAAAAATGCAAATAATAAAAAGAAAGATTGAAAAACTTGTTGTTTTCATCTAGTGAAAAATTAAAAGTTAATATTTAATTGATAATAACACCATTAGGAAATAAATAATGGGTACTTTTCCGTTATCCGCCGCCATTTTATTTTCCTCTTTCCTCCCTATACACCTTACTTCTTTTTCCCGGCTTGAGGTTCCGTAACATACTTCTGGTTTAGGGACCTATGGCCGGTTAGTCTGGGAACATTCGTAGGCCTATTCATATAAATTTTGCTTTTTCTGAAATTACTCTAAAAATGGTTTATAACTAACCAAAATTTATATGAATAGGCCTACGAATGGTCCCAGACCAACTGGCAGACCAACCCTAACCCAGAAGTATTTTACGGAACCTCAAGTCGGGAAAAAGAGGAAAGGAAGCTCGGAATGGTAAGTTGTATAGGGAGGAAAGAGAAAAGAAAATGGGGGCGGATAATGGAAAAGTACCAAATAATGCTGAGGCCCTGAGGAATTTTTAAATAATTTTAAGTAATTCGAGGAGGCAAGTCCTGTGAATATGAACGCATGCTAATTCTATAGATGCAAATGCAATTTGTTTGGCAACATCACAATGGAGATATTTTATCATTTTATTTGACACATTTTAAACAATAAAAAATATTTGATTAAAATTTCCTCCTTGGCTAAGCGAGGGAAATAACGGAAAAAAGTCCATTTTTTTGACCTACCCTAACCCAGAAGTATTTTACGGAACCTCAAGTCGGGAAAAAGAGGAAAGGAAGCTCGGAATGGTAAGTTGTATAGGGAGGAAAGAGAAAAGAAAATGGGGGCGGATAATGGAAAAGTACCAAATAATGCTGAGGCCCTGAGGAATTTTTAAATAATTTTAAGTAATCCGAGGAGGCAAGTCCTGTGAATATGAACGCATGCTAATTCTATAGATGCAAATGCAATTTGTTTGGAAACATCACAATGGAGATATTTTATCATTTTATTTGACACATTTTAAACAATAAAAAATATTTGATTAAAATTTCCTCCTTGGCTAAGCGAGGGAAATAACGGAAAAAAGTCCAAAAGAATACCACTTCACTCTTTACTTTTGCCAAATATTTTTATGAAAAAGGCGGCATAATTTGTCTTATTTCATAAGAGGCGGCATCCTACATCATTACATAAATTCAAAGTCTATTCATTGTACTTAAGTATAATTGCTCAGCTTTACAATCACAAAATTGCCGACTACATACTATATACTTTTAGTCCAATTAAAATTAAAATTTTCACCTAGACAGGTTAAAGAAAATATAAAATTACCTAATTTAATTTGTAAAATCAAAACACATTTCAATATTTCTCCTTTCTATTTTTAATAAAATTTCATATTTATATTTTTCTCTTAAAATATTTACTTTATTCTCTCGAATAATTACCCTGTGTAATTATTGTTTCAAACTCTTGCTTGTCGCATCTCGCGAATTAGTCACCTTCCCATGCATTCCTATTTCTCAATAAATCAACATCCGATCGGGCAAAAGCATTTTTCCCAAGCTTTTTGCCCTAATCTTTATTCTTATCTGCACAAATCTCCTTACTATATATAATTGTATTTTTCTCCTATTAATAAGTTTTTTTCAGTTCATTCTTATTCAACCTTTCATAGCACTAGAAATGTGCTTTTCACTTAAACACCTATCCACTTAACTATATTATTGGAAAGAATAAATATTATTGGAATAATAAATAAATAAATTAATTAGCGTTTTAACTGAGCCAAACGCTAAAGCTCAGCCGGTGAAAATAATTATAACGGAATTTCTGTACTTATTTAACACCCTTTTTTTCTTTTAATATTTTTTAACTTTCCACTCCATCCTTTTTAAAAAATGTCTGCTCCTTTACGTGATCATCTTACGATCTTAAATAATGATAGTATTTTACTGCTCGATAACCAAAAAACCTTCCCCCTCCCACCTGAAGATTTAAGCCCTTCCAAAATCCACTCTGAAATCCGAAAAATAATACCCTCACTTGAATTAGAATTGCAAAATGTGACAGAAGCAATTACAGATATTTCATCAAATCACGACAAATGGATGGCAGTCAGAAGCAGCATGACTGGAGCGGAGAGAATAGCGGACAACCCACTGTATGACGCTTTTAGTGAAGCTGTTCCATATTTAACAACACTCTATAAATTGAAAAAATACCAAAAAACCCTTCGATCCTCTCGTCAGATTTTAATTGCAGCCCTTCCAGATCCGACCCCACCCAACCAATCACATATGCATTTACCTAAATTATCCCTCCCCAAATTTTCGGGCAATTGTATTGAATATGTTTCCTTTTGGAATCCACGATTATCCACTATTTCAAATTCTGTAAAATTTTCTTATTTAAAAGAATGTTTAAGTGGACCGGCTTTATTACTTGTCAAATCCCTCCCCCTTACAGATGCATCCTATAATGAAGCTATCCGCCTTTTAAAAGAAAATTACGGCCAACCCGAAGAAATAAATAGAAATTTGCACATTTCCCTCAAAAAATTACCAACCGTCCATTCTAATCGCGGCCCTGAAATTTTATGTAAAGAACTCTCCACCTTCGTGGACGAATTCGAAATTATTTATTTACAGATGCTGGAGCAAAACTTCGACGCCAATACCCTTTCAATTCAAATGGACATTGAAGAAAAACTACCCCCAACAATTCTGGAAGAAATACTTGAGGCTAAAGAAGCTGGAAATTGGTCTACAGATAAACTACGAACCCTCCTAAAAACAACACTTAAAAGAAAACAAGGAGTGTGTACTATTATTGAACAAAACAAAGAAACTCCATTCCAATTCAAAAAAGTAACTACTAGATCCCCATCTCCTCCCCAATCAATTTATGAAGAACATTCTTCTTCCTTAGAACAACCCGAACAACCAAACACATCCATTACCTTTGCAACACAAACAAAAGAAAATTATAAATTCAATAAATTCCCAATTGTCCCCAAATTTCCTTGTCTCTTCTGTGAGGAGGGCGGACATTTTTCATCCAAATGTCCGAAATTCCCTGATTTAAAATCCCGCCTTGCATTTATTCGTGCAGCAGAACGCTGCTTTCGATGCTTAAAGCCTGACCATTTTGCTAATGACTGTCCCCATCCTAGTAAATGCTCTAAATGCTATGAATTTCACCCTCGACCTTTATGTCCTAACACCCATAAGAAAAGAAATAACACAAATAAACCCCAATCACAACTGCTTCCATTATTTTCACAAAATTATACTTATCCGGGACAGATTAATCAGCCATTCCCCATGTTTAATCCATACTTTTATTACAATCCTATGTATGCTTTTCCACCCTTTCCACCTCAAAACTTAAACAATAATCCACAAACACGACAAAATGACAGTCCTTCACCAAATTCCTCCCATTCACAAAACAGAATTACCAATTTTTGTGTACAATCCACGAAATACCCCGAAATTTCGCATAGCCCTCTTAACCATAATCAAAATTTAATTTCCCAAGGTACAACTCTGAATACTATGGATAAAAAGGCTCAACAATCAATGAATCGACCAAACAACTCAACCATCGAAGAAACATCTCTACAGACTCCTCCACACTCATTACTCCCAACAAAACAACCAACTTCAAACAAATCTCCAATACCCTACAAAAAACCTGAAGCTCCAAAACAAACGCCTTGCCCAAATCAACCACAAAAGATGAAAGAAGTAAAAAGCATTTTTCCCAAGCTTTTTGCCCTAATCTTATTCTTATCTGCACAAATCTCCTTACTATATATAATTGTATTTTTCTCCCTATAATAAGTTTTTTTCAGTTCATTCTTATTCAACCTTTCATAGCACTAGAAATGTGCTTTTCACTTAAACACCTATCCACTTAACTATATTATTGGAAAGAATAAATATTATTGGAATAATAAATAAATAAATAAATTAATTAGCGTTTTAACTGAGCCAAACGCTAAATGCTGGAAGGAAAATCCATAGAGACTATTTTGAGAGGAAAATTTGGTATAACTATATTTGAGGGAATGAAAAAAGAGTTTATTATTAAATATAACCCTGGGGAAGTAATTGAGAGAAGGTAATTAATGAAAATACGGTATTAAAATTTATTTTTCGTTTTTTTCCTATTCAGATGAAAAAAATTTACTTTCTTCCTTTTTATTTAATTATTTTATTAAAATTTCAATGGCAAGAAATCATTCCAATGAAGTTTGTTTGAAAATCAAAGATGATTGGAATGAAAAAAGAGAGTTTATTTATTTAAAAAATATTCAAGAGAAAGAACGTTTTATTTTGAAAACAAAAGACTCTTTGAAAATTTGGGATGATAACATTATTTTTAATATGATAGAATCATTGCGAATACTCGAATTAAACCCCAAAACAAATCTTTTCAATGTTGAATTATGTAAACATTCAAAATATGCATTGCAGTTAAAAAAGAAAATTGTGATTGAAATTGCCAATAATGAAATTATTCAAAATATTTTGCCTAAATTAGAAAAACAGGTAATGTATGCGATCTCACTAAAACCTGGCGTGCAAGCCAAAAAACCTGACAATTACCTGGCAATTTTCGACAAAAACCTGGCATTTAAATGGTACTTAAAAATAACATAAAAATCCAACAATTGATTATTATCAAAAACAATAAAATCTTTGCGCCGAAGGTCCAAAAATCGAATTTTAAGCGCCGCAGGCGAAAATTTTATTTCTCCAAAATTTTAGACTCGAGATTTTTCTAGAAATTTTAAATATTCTCGATCGAACCTCGAATCCGGTCTATAATTAGAATTATATAATTTTCATAAAAGAATAATAATTATAAACAATAATTTTAACATTATTTTAGTTAAGTTTAAATAATAAATTTATTAAAATGAATAAAAATTATGAAACATCTATATTAGAAAATAATATAGAAAATATAAATAAAGATTTGAAAATAATTAAAGAAAAAAATAAATTAAAAGAAAAAATTGACTTATATAAAATAAACAATTTATCAAGTTATTGGGAGGAAGTAAATTTAATTGGATATAAAATAGAATTATTAAATAAAGAAACGATAATGAAAACTAAAGATTCGACAGAAAAATTAAAAAACAGAATTATTTCTATTGGAAATAAAATAAGTAATTAAATTATTTTAAAACTTTTTTTGTCAAATATCGGTTAGGCAAATTAGGGGCCGAGTTTATTTTGCTTATAACCTTATTCAAATTCAATGGAAATAGATAATTCTTTTTTTTTGTTATAATCAAGACAATCTAGGGATAATGATTATAGCAATAAAGGATAATTTTATATTAATTAATCATGTTTAATTTTAACTAAAATTTTTGAAAATTTTTTATAATAATAGATTTTTTTCGGGATCCGAATTTCAAACTTGTCAATCCATGAACCAAAATAAGCTAAATAATTAGGATGTGAAGCTAAAAATTTGGAATAATTTATAACTAGATTTTTGGAATAAAATAATTATTTTATTCTTAAAAATTACAGGTCGAATTTTAGAAAGAAAAAAACGACATTGTTTCATTTGTAAAATTAAAAAATCAAAAGATTGGTTTAGATATTTAAATGAAACTTTTTTATGTAAAGCTTGTTACAACTATACTCTATATAATTCAAAGAAAAAACCAACAAATATTAAATTGGTAAAATAATTATTTTTCTTAGAATGATATCCCTGAAATAATATATATTACTATTCTCTTTTCTCTACAAATCTAACACTAATATTCTCATAATACTTTTAATTTACTAATTAGCTCAAGATTTATCCGAAACAAAATCAATGGAATTGAATGTAGAGCATGTAATCAATACTATTGGAAACATAAAGTTTGTATCAGGGATATTGCTTCTTCCGTCTTCCGCTTTTGAATTTTATTCCGTTTCTTTATTCTTGAGTTGAAACATCCCTGGAGCAATTTATAATAAATTATTTAAAAATAATCAAATTATTTAGAAACCAAGACCCTATGAGATGATGAAAGAAAAAAAGGATCTGAAAATAATCAGAGAATCAACAATCCTAAAATAGGTATTCAAAAAAGATTATAAAGGATAATTTAACTTATACCTAATTTAGATCATTTCATTTTAAATATAAAATCGTTAAAATTTCTTGTAAAATTTTAAAATTATATTAATGAAAGCTTTGAAAATAATTGTTTATTTATATGTTTAAATAAAATCACGCTAATTTTGATAAAGCTGACACTCATTTGCTTATTTGAATTTTTAACCCAAAATTAGGATTGGTCCCTCCTTTTAGGTTTGGTCAACCACAGAAGCTAATAAAAGAATTTTTGGATAAATAAATTGAATTTGGCCGTACTAAATGAATTTGGTCTAAAATTACGCAAATGATATTTTTATTCACAATATTATTCAATCTCATATACATATATTAAAATGATTTAATTAATTTAATTATTTACTTTGGATTTTAAATTAGAGTTACACGAGACCGAGACTTTTGGAAAAAACCGAGACCGAGCTTGACCGAGACTGCTAAAGCCGAGAACGAGACAGAGACCAACATTTTGGCCCGAGACCGAGATTCCGAGACTAACGAGACTTTTTTAAATTTATTAAAATTCGAAATAAATCTTAAAATTTTTCAATATAAATTCCAATATGGCATTAACCATAACCTAGAAGTATCTTTATCTTCATTATTAAGTCCATGAGGGTAAAATTTTGTATATTATTGCGCCGAAGCCGCCTAAAATTCGGATTTCAGCGCCGCAGGCAAAATTTTTTAATTTTCTTGCCTTATAGGGTGAAATTTTTGATTTTTTTCTACATTTAAGAAAAATTTTGGACAATTTTCTGGAACCCTGACCCCAATATACATATGTGGGTAGCTATAATGTATATATACATATGTAGCTACTATAGTAGAATGGGTAGCTATTATGGAAAAAGTAGCGTAATACAAAGATTCCACTGCAAACCATAGTGGAATCTTCAGCGCCGCAGGCGAAAATTTTTATAATACTTGTCCATTATGAAAGAATATTTAATCTCTAGTCTATAATAGAGATAATTTTTACAAAAATTAACAAAAATTTCTGAAAAATTGCATCCTTAGGGTTGTAAATTGAGTCTCGGGTCTCGCCGAGACTAAGGGCCGAGAGTCTCGTCTCGGTTTCGAGACCGAGACTGACTAAAACGTCTCGGTCTCGGCGAGACTCTCGGTCTCGTGTAACTCTATTTTAAATTCTTTGTTAAAAATTATTATTTAATTTTCTAAAAATTCTTAATATCTGTAACATTTCTTTGGAGAAATGTTACAGATATTAAGAATTTCTTAGAATTTTTTCTTAGAATTTCAAAGCATTTTCTCATCACGAAATGTTTTCTAAGCAAATTTTCTTTTAATCAAATCCATCTTCTTATTTATGTTGTCAGATGCTAGAGGAATTTTCCCAAAACTATCACCAAGTTGCATTACAATTTTATTTTTTCCATTTTGTTTTGGCCATTTTGCCAATTCTCCACCATTGGGATCGTAGTTTTTAACAAAATTAATAATATAGGAAGACATTTTGTCGGATAATTCAATTTCTTTTGCATCCGACTTTTTTGATACGGTGTTAAGGAAATAGGTAATTTCTGCGCCATGATCAGTGCCAGTAGTATTCTCATTGCCAGAAAGGGGATGTTTCCATATATATTGATATAATGATTTTTTAGAATTTTTTAGCCAGAGTTCTCCCCACATATTTTGTGTAATAATATTGTATTCTCGAATTGCTTTGTTTGTTACAATTGCTTTAAAAAAATTTTTTCTAGGATTATTATGTAAAGTAAAACTCTAATTGTTTAAATTTTAAATGCTTATTCTTTTTATGTCTTTAATTAGAGGCGGTAAATAGAGGAAGGCTAGAATGTTGGAATATATCCTATCGTGTGTCTTGCTGTTTTAGATTTTGTTTGTGAATTTGGATAAATAGAACGAAATTATTTAAATACACTCGACTCCGGCTACACTCTTCATAAGTACTTTTCGGTCACAAAATTATGTTTTCTCACATAAGACCATTTCTGATATTAGACCCCCTACTTGCTGGTCCCTTTGGAAAAGGATTCGACTGTTTATATCTTGTAAAATCTCAATTTTTACTTGCAGATGAATCGTCATTTGCTGGATAAATTTCCATATAATCATTGGCAAGACTTCTATATGTATTAGCTGCATAACGTTTATACTGTTCTAATGTGAATTTATTTGAAGGGGACACTTCAAATTCGTCATAATTAAAGCCTTTAATAAATTTTGTTGAAAGATATCATTTGTTTATATTAAAAATTACCCATAAGCATGTGAACATGGTTTTGTTGCCCTTTATCCATGATCTCTTTAATTGGACTAGGAATAACATATCCATCGAGTATTTGACGCCAGCGACGGTTTCTCCATGTTTGTTGATACTGAAAAAAGTTATATTATATGAACATTTTGCAGTGTTAAAATTTTTTTCAACCAGGTCATTAATTTAAACAATAGGAAATCAAACGTAAGAATACCAGTTGCTCAACAGGAACATTACGCAATTGATCTACGGTGATGTTTCTACTGACGTTCACTGATTCTAGATGATTTAAGCTAACAGTTTCGGCCTCTTGGACCGTGTAGGGAGTAATCCACCATCGCAAAGGATCATCAGGGTAAAAAGCACCACTACTCTGACAAATGACAGCATTGAATAGATTTGAAGCCAACGGAGATAATGACAATAAATGTGCAGAAATTGCACCTAAGATGTTTTAACACAATTTTAAACAAAAATAATATATTTATACCAGCAGATTGTCCTCCTACTGTAATTCTTTCAGGATCCCCTCCAAAATTTGCAATATTGTTTTTGACCCATTTGATAGCCAATATTTGGTCTAGAAGCCCGTAATTTCCATGAATTTTTGAATTTTCTTTGTTCAATGTTGGATGTGTGAAAAAACCAAGAAGCCCGAGGCGATAGTTGATTGAGACGAATACAATCCCTTTACTTGCCATCCCTTCTCCATCCCACCCTCCTGATGCTGAATAACCAAAACTAAGTGCTCCACCATGTATCCAAATATATACGGCTTTAAGATTAGTCGCATTTCCAATAGAATCAGGTGCTTAAGAAAATTATCTTAAAGAAAGTAAACTAAAAATTACTCGTAAAAATATTCAGATTGAGACAATCCTCTGATCCAACAACTTTAGTACTGTCTTGATTAACAGTTTGAGAACAGAACTGACCCCAGTTGGTTGCATCTTTAATTCCATCCCATTTAGAAGCAGATATTGGCTCTTTCCATCTTCGATCACCTACAGGAGGAGCAGCATAGGGAATGCCTAAATGTGGATTTAAAAAATATTTTCCTATTAAACTTGGCTACCTTTAAAAAATACAACGTTAGGAAAGTTTTTTCCTTTAGCTCCTTTAACAAGGCCATTTTCCGTACACGCGACAGGCGAATTTTCGGATCCTGTGACTTGCCCAGAGCATTTTTGAACGTTTACGTCTTCAGCGAATAAAATAATAAAGTTGGATACAAAAAGAAAAAAAAGGAAAATTAATGAATTCATAAATGATTTTCTTGATAATATTAATATGATGAACCAAAATCTCTCATTTTATACACAAATTAACAATATACATAATTGCCACATGATTTAACCAACCAGGATATAAATTTTCTAGACGTTTGCGGAAATAAATATATTTTGTGGCTAACAAATAGAAAATTAAATTATTTAGACAAAATTTAACAAATTGTATGAACAACAGTTAAATGACTCTCGTTAAATTATTAAAAATTAATATTTACTTTATTTGGGAGAACATTTTGAACTAAATCAGACATTTCTTTTAATTTCTAGAAATTTTTGACAAAAGAATTTAATTTCATAACTTGTGGTAATGTTATCAGAAAGATTATTTTTTAAATTTATGTACATCATTTTCATACTGGCTGGTCCTTTACTAAATACACAAATTGAGGAGCAGCTAAGAAAAAATTTGGCAAATATGCGAAAAGTCACCCAAGAATGCAGCAAAAGATGCGGCACTAAAATAATGAAAATTATTAAGCCGAAGACGCCAAAAAATTGCATTCTTAGAAAATTTTATTTTAAGATTGCCCAAGGCAAGGAAAATTTTTATGCCTATAAATACGGTAAAAGGAAAAAATACGCATGCGGGAAAAGGGCCACCTTGGCTTCATGATCGGATATAAAGATTCATAAAAGGAATATTCGAAATAATCAATTAAATATTTCAAAATTGATTGTTAGTTAAACTTAATGTTTTTAACGGAAGGAAATAAAAAAAGAATTTAAGGGAAGGGAATTTAAATAAAACCTGTGATTATATTTTTCCATGTGATAATTCTATCTAAACTTGCCTTACTCTCATTTTTTTACATACTTTTGAATTTATTGGGGTTTATTTTTGTGTGGAAATATACCTGAAAATAATTGTTGTATTATTAAAAATATCCACATAAATTTTCTAAAATAAATTATTAAATTTTGAGATTACAAGCTTAGCTTCAAGCTTCCTATTGCTTCGCAATAGGAAGTCGTGGGTCCTCATCGAATGTTACCAAAAAAGTACCAAATTCTTGGTTACAATTTTCACTTTATCTGTTAACTTGTAAGTTTAATTTTTTAATCAAAAAACTTAATTAAAAAATAAATTTAATAAACATTCTATTTTTTAAAAATTATTTTGTAAATTTTATTAAATATTTTATTTTCTTAAAATTAATAATATATAATTATAATATATAATTACTTTTTTAATTTAAACAAATTAAATACAAAAATTTATTCGTTAATAATTAAATTTAAAAATAAAATATTAATATTAAAGAATTTGTTAAAAATTTAAAATAAATTTTTAGAAAATGTTATATTTTTAATAAAATTAAAAAAAAAACTTTTTCTTATTATTTAATAATATTAATTTAATTTAAATATGTCTTAAATTAAATGGCTTTTGTTTAAACAAAATTTATTTTTATTTAATTTACTTGAGCAAAATAATAATAATGCTTTTTATATTTCAATAAATTTTTTGAGCATTTTCGGAGAATATTTTGCTCTTTTTTTTATTTTGTTAAGTTTAGTTGTTTTTTAGGAAATAGTTAGCATTTACTTTGGTATGATTGAACACCAGCCAAACAGTAAATAAATATTTATTTAAAGTCTAGACAAATTAAATTAGAATATTAACATTATTATACATTAATTAAAATAATGTACACAATACCTAAATATCAGGGAATTGCTCTTCCGCCTTCCGTCTTCCACTTTTTAAAACTCGAGTTGCAACATCCCTGCTATAAATAGTGAAAATATTTTTAAAAAGTTTTATCCACTATTTCATATAATATTTGTACTTTGAGAATTAGAGGGTTTATTTAGTCGTAAAGTTTGACGTCAAAGTTCAATTCGTTTCTCTAAAATTTTATAAATATCCAAAGATTTTTTCTAAAATATCCATAGATCTCGAACCCAGAAAAATGTTATGGAACCCAACCAAAAATTGAAAATAAAAAATGGATTTTCCGGAAAATGATGTAATTATTCCATTGAATTTCTAATAATATATTTTAAATTATATAAATTAATTTATTTTTAATTCTGCAAAATTTGCAATTTATTTTTTTAAATTTTGTGCTTATTTTAAAACTGAAATAAGAAAAGCATAACAATAGTAAAATAATACGTAAGTAATTTAAAAAGGTAAATAAACAAAAGAATTAAATTAATATTAAAGATTAATCAATTTTAGAAAATAATTTTTAATATTATTTAATTCAAAATATTTTCAATTAAAATAAATAAATATTTATTAGAGAAAATTCGAAATAATTAAAAATCTAAAAATGAATCAAACACAATGTATTGACGCTGAAAATTCTGTTCACGATTTTGGCTGCAATACTGTAAGATTATTACATATTATTTTTGGAATAATTATTTTGATAACGCTGGTTAAAGTTATTTATTCATATAAAATAATGTCATTGAATTTACATAAAAATCTAATAGTAAGTTTTAATAAATTTAAAATTTTAGGAATGAAATGTAAATAAATAAATTTTTAATAAATATAAAAAAACACCTAAATAATAATTCGAAAACTTTTAATAAAAATTATAATATTGTTAAATAATTTAAAATTATATATTTTATTTAGGGTTGCCGTTTTCGATTTTTTCGAGCTCAATTTATCGAGCGAGCTGTATTCGAGTTATTCGAGCTGAATTTCTTCGGCTCGCTCGATCTTTCGAGTTCGAGTTGGCAACCCTAATTTTTTTATCCAAAAATTTGATTTTAATAAATAAAAATTATATTTGGCTTACAAAACATTTTTCTAAAAAATAATTTAAGAACCTTAAACATTTTTTCCAGGTTTTAAAAGAAAATTAATTAAGAGTTTTCTTATTATTTATCAAAAATTTGATAAAAATTTAATTTTATAAATAAAATTATTTTTTTTAATACTTTTAAGATATTAATGATTAATGTATTTATTTTGTATGCAATTTATGCTATGTCTCACATTTCTTCTGGCATTTTTAATTTTGTAAGTTTTTAATAAATAAACACAAGAGATGAACATAACCGGTTTTAAACCGATAATTTTGCGATTTCTTCATAATTAATAATAAAACTCCTTTTATAGACAGAAAACCTTTAATTCCGGAAGATGGTGGATTTTTTAAATCTTTCCAAAATAAAACGATATTTGACGAAAAACCATGAATCAGACTAACAGACAATTAGGTTGTGATTATTAGCCGGTTGTACCGACCTTATAAAGACAATAAACTGAGTCAGAAGAATAATTTTGTTATTAATTTTGATAACTATAATTTTGATTATATTAGTATGTAAATAATTTGTATATTAAAAACTATTCAGATAGTTTTATTTACATATTCTGATCCATGTGATTGTTTAATACAAGTTTGGTTGGTTTATTTGATTTTAATACCGGTATATATTTACAATGCTGGCTCTCCAATGTTTCATTTGGCTATTATGATTGAACGAGTTTTGGCTACTATTAATGTTAAAATTTATGAAAAACAAGGAAAAATGTTTGGTGTTGTTAGCACAATTATTGTGGTAGAATTTTTAATTAATTTAAATTATATTATCATTTCAAGTGGTTATCAACCTTAATCTTTGCTATTTATATGTATATAAGTACAGCTATGGACGTTGAAACATTTGGTCATCCAATGTCTTATTTAACCTTAACAAGTACTTTTAATTCTCAAGTTTTAATTTACTCGCATTTAATTACATTATTTATTGTAATATCAATAGCCATTGCCGATTATTATTTAATTCGTCGAAATCAAAAAATTAAATCTATTTTGTAAGAATTAATTGTTAAATTAATGCTTTATATAAATTTACAGTTCAATAACAAATTATAGTCTTAGCAAAAGTTATCAGGCTAAACAAAACATTCTTGTAATGCGTGTAATTTTTCCTCTTGATTTTTCTTATACTTTTGTTTTTGGACTTTATAGCCTTCTTTCAAGTTTTATTCGTTATAAAAGAATTGAATATGGTCAACTTAAATTTATTCGTTTAATTGACGCTACAAATTTGGTAAATTTAGATAGAATTTTATTTGATAATAATTATAGAACAGCTCGAACGATTTTTTTCGATTTCAATTTTTCTAATTTATCGATATGTCTCTAATAATAATTATTACAATATTCTAAATTAGTTAATAAAAAAATAAGAATCGTTTATAAACAAAAATTTAATATAAAATTGTTAAGGTACTTTTTGTTCATGCAATTATAACATTAATTATATACAATTATTTTTTGAAGAAGCAAAATGATATTAACAAAAATTTTATTAAAAAGAGTATGAAGAATCTTAATCCTGATATTTATTTTAAACAGTTAAATTCTGCATGGAAATAATTTATAATTAATTTTAAATTAGCAAAATATTTTTTCTTTTTTTATAATCTTCCTTTTAAATTAATAAATTGTTCATTATTATTTTTTCATAAATTTCTAAATTTTAATGTTTATTCCATTTTGTCTATATTCAATAAAATTAAATCGCTTATTAAATAATTGCTTACGAACCAATTTCTAAAATTTTTCCTCTAAAATTTATCTTTTTCAACATTTTTCAACAGGCTGGAATAATTTTCTTAGAAAATTATTTTAAATTCATAAATTAATGAAAAAATGTTTCTTATTTATTATTTAATAAATTTAAATATTGGTGAAAATTTAGTTAACTTTAATTCATTTATAAAAGTTACAAAACTAAAATTTTATTTACTTCCTTTATGAAAATACTTTTAATCTATTGAGTTTAAAATTTTTTATTTCAATAAATTTTATCATTGGAGAATGGTGAAAAATCTAAAGAAAAAACATTTTTTGATACGTTTTTTATTATTCTTATTTTTCATTTCCGTAAATTAAAAATTATTTATTTTTGTTTTTTTTTTAATTTTTAATTGGTTTTAGAAAATTATCTGAACATTGCGTGATAAATATATTTTTCTTTTTTAGTTAAAATTAATTGGTTTTTTGAATAATTTGTGAGTACAAATTTTATAAATAGAAAATAATTAAATATAAAATTAGTAGTTTGTTTCTTTAATTATTTAATTTTAAAAATATATCTCAAGGCGAGGGTTTATCTTAAATGTAGAAAGATTTTTATCGAAATTTAGATTTTCGTTGTTTTTTTCCTTTTGTTTTAATTTTACAAAATACAATATTAAATTAAAAAAAAAGTTTGTGAAAGTCGAAATTCGTTGACTAATACAAAATTATTTTTTATTAAGGTTATAAGAATTATTTTTTATAAACTTAATTTGATAGCTTTTTAATTATTTTTACTTTTAATTATAAAATTAAATTTTTTTTAATTTATTTATTTTTCTCTAAAATTAAATATCTTTAAAAGTATATTTTTATTAAAAGATTTAATTTAGTTTAGACTTTTTTGAATATTTTTGATTACTTTAATTAAATATTTTTGTTATCTATTTTTAGTTTAATTATAAATAAATATTTGACGTAATATAAATACAAATTTGTTCATAATTTTATTTTTCTAAATTAAATAATTTTTTTTTCAAAAAACATTAAGGTTCAACTGACACAAAATATATATAATTTTTTATTGAATTTTTGAAAATTTATTTTTGTATTTTGGTAGAATATTGTTGTTTTATATGCTATGGGAAGTTTGTGAAATTTTTTAAGTTTCCCTCACAGATATATTTAAATAAATTTTTTCTTGTCTTATTTTTCTCAAAGGAAAAATTAAATAAATATTTATACCTTTATTTGCTTTTTTTTTATTTTCTATTTCTATTTATCTAAAAAATATTTTATCTATAAACATAAATAAATTAATTAATATTTATTTTAGAAATCTCAAAAAAACATTTTATTTAAAAAATTTATTCAAATAAAAATGAATCAAACACTATGTATTCAAGCTGAAGTATCAGTCCTCAATACTGGATATAACATAATAAGAGCTTGCTATATTATTTTTGGTACAGTTGTTTTATTTTTGCTTGTACGTATTGTCTGGTCATACAAAACAAAATCATTAAAGTTTCATTCTAATCTTATTGTAAGTTTAAAATCTTATAAATAATATTTACTAAAAAACTTTTTCGTTAATATAAAAATGATAATATTAAATTTATATTAAAACATTCCGTGGACAATATTATTCTAAATTATTATTTTGAATTAACATTTCTGAAAAAAATTAGCGAGTTTAAAATAAATTATCGTAGTTCCTCTAATAGAATGACCGGTCTCTCTATTTTTCAATACCCTCGCTGAGGGTCACTCTATTGGAGGGGGTCATCAAATAGGAAGGAGTCTTTCCATTAGAGGAAATACGGTATATGTTGTTTCTGGTAACTCTGCTACCCTTCCGGAAAAGAATAAATAAAAGTATCTATTATTAAACCTCTCCGGAAAAAATCCGGAAACGATAACGAAAAATAATATACCAACTATTTAATATTTTTCTTAAACATTTAATAAAATATTAACAAAGATACATTTTGTATTAATGCTAAATTATGATTAAAAACTATAAAATTATATTTTCGATATTTATTTAATTATTTAAGATATTAATTTCCAATATTCTTTTACTTTATGCTCTTTTTGTAATTTCTTATATGCTTGAAGCTGTTTTAAATTTTGTTTGTTAATTTTTAAAAATTACCCTAATAATTAATTTAAAGATTGTTTTATATACATATTCTGATCCATGTGATTGTTTAACACAAGTTTGGTTAGTTTATTTAATTAGAATGCCAGCCTATCTTTACATTATTGGCTCTCCATTGTTTCATTTTGCTATAATGATTGAACGTGTTTTGGCTACTGTTTATGTTAAAATTTATGAAAAACAAGGAAAAATGTTTTCAATTATTAGTACAATTATTTTGGTAATTCTTTTTCTATGTTTATAATAATTATTTTGTCTCACCGTATTTAGTGGTCATTAACATTAATGTTTGGATTTTACATTTACATCACAACAAGTATGGATGTCAACACATTTAGTCATCCAATGGTTTATCTAACTCTAACAAGCAGTTACAATTCTCAAATACTTATATTCTTTCACTTCTTTTTCTTATTTTTGGTTATATGTATTGCTATAGCCGATTATTTTTTGATTCATCGAAATCAAAATATTAAATCAAATTTGTAATAATTTAGAAATATTTATTAATTAATTTATTTTAAATTAAAGTTTCAGTTCAATAACAAACTACAGTCTAAGCCAAAGTTATCAAGCTAAACAAAACATTCTTGTAATGCGTGTAATTTTTCCTCTTGATTTTTCTTATTCTTTTACCTTTGCTCTTTATAATATACTTTCTAATTTTATACGTTATAAACGTGAAGAGTATGGCCAACTTGTATATGTACGGGCATTGGACGGAATTATACTGGTAATTAAATAAATTACAAAATTTTTTTGTAAAATTTACAGTATTTTATTGAATAATTTCCCTCTCTCCCATATAATTACCAGATGTTTTGAAAAAATAATTACACACTAACCAATAAATACCGTATTTCCTCTAATATAAGGACCGGTCACTCTATTTTTCAATACCCTCGCTGAGGGCCAATCTATTCGAGGGGGTCATTCAAACAGAGGGGGTCTTTCAATTAGAGGAAATACGTAGTTATAATTACCAAATAATTTCTATTTATTGCCCTTTCTAAAATTATTGGTTATAAAACTTTATCAGACTAGCAACATTTTATTCCGTTGGACTAATTTTACATTTGAAATTATAATTTTTTATTGATATTAATTACCGTATTTCCTCTAAAATAAGCCCCGGGGCTTATTTTAGAGGTCGCTCTCTGGAGGGGGCTTATTTTAGAGGGAGGGCTTATTTTAGAAGGGGGGCTTATTTTACACAATCCAAAAATTTTCCAAATGTTAATAAATTTTCAGAAAAATTTGGTAAATTTTGGAAAAGAGTTTTAGAAATATTGGCTTGGATTGATCATAAACGACAAAATAATCAAATAGTTCTTTATCTGATCCCGGGAAATTATCGGATATCCCTGTCCGATAAACTTAGTTTAGAGTAGAGATAGGAAAATTAGTGATGATTATAAAATTTAGTTGTCTTAACAGGTGGAAAATTCCTTCTTAAACTAATTTTTAATTTTTTTGTTAAATGTTCAAATCATTTCTCTTGGAAGAAAAAATAAATACTTTATTTCTGGCCCAGAACCTGGGTTGATAAGAGAATAACCTACATATGTCCAGAAAACCAAGAAACCCATAAAACGGAACATAAAAACAAAGAAAACCAGAAAACAACCAGTAAACTAATCCGATATCTATTTTAGAATAACAACATGGTGAAAATAAATTAATTTATTGAGGGGGCTTATTTTGGGAGGGGGGCTTATTTTAGAAGGGGGGCTTATTTTAGAGGAAATACGGTAACTTTAAATATAAAATTTCTATTTAAGTTACTCTTCATTCATGCCATAATAACTTTATTTGTCTACAATTATTTTTTGAAGAAGCAAGATGAAATAAGAAAGAATTTTGTTAAAAATAATTTGAATATGAGTTCAGAAATATATTTTAAAAGTTTAAACTTTGCTTGGAAATAAATTAATTTAAATAATTATTTTTGATAATTGTTAGGTATAGTATAAAAGCGCTAGCTTTTAGACGCTTGGAACCTATTCTTAATCTACAACCAACCTACAACAACAACCAACGTCAACAACCAACAACATAGTCTATCTCCAACACACAGTCTTATTCCTATTGTACTCTTGCTATTGTATTTCTACCCTTGTGATAAAGCACATTGTTAGTTAACCTAGTAGTCTACAATTATTCTGTTACGTGAATACGTAACAGAAATTGGCGCGGTCACAGTCGAATCATATTAAAAAAACCGAAGACAAAAATGAGCTTAGTCGATAAAATTCGCGAGTGGTACAAGCCCAACAAAGTAAAAAGTTCATTCGAAATATTATCAGTCGCGACAGGGCATAAATTCGATTGGTTAAAAAAAAGAAGTCTTGCTAAATGGAGTTAAAGTCGAATTCATTCTTGATTCTGGAGCACAAATTAGTTGCATTAACGAACATACTTGGGAAAAAGTCGGAAGCCCAGTCCTAACCAAAGTCAATTTTTCGGGTAAAAGTTACACGGGAGACGAATTCGCGATTTTAGGAAATTTTGTTAGCAAAGTCGAACTAAATGGAGTCGAAGAGAACTTATTAGTCTATGTAACCAAAGAAAAGATGAACCTCTTCGGCTTACCTTGGATAGTCAATTTTGAAAAAAGATTGGGTTACCCAATAGTTACAAGCATACTCCAAAATGAAATCAAGTCCATGGTCAAAAATAATGAATTAGTATATGTTGTTGAAAGTAATAGTCCAGAAATCCAGACAGAATTAAAAAACAAATTCAGTCGAGTATTCGAAGAAGGCCTTGGGCATTGTAGTAAGATGAAAGCCCATCTTCATCTAAAGTCGGAAGCAAAACCAGTATTTGTTAGAGCTAGACCAGTACCAATAGGAGTCAAAAAAGCCGTTGAAGATGAAATTGACCGATTATTAAGTATTGGTGCTATTAACCCAATTGAATTCGCTAATTGGGCAGCACCTATTCTTGCCGTTAAAAAGGCAAATGGCAAAATCAGAGTATGTATTGATTATTCAACAGGATTAAATGAAGCCTTAGAGCTAAATAAGTATCCATTACCGACACCTCAGGAAATTTGGGCTGAGATGCACGGAAACAAAGTCTTTTCACAATTAGATTTGCGTGATGCATATCTCCAAATTGAATTAGATGACGAGTCTAAAAAATTAGCCAATATAAACACGCATCGAGGCTTATTCGAAGTACAACGATTACCATTCGGTGTAAAGTCAGCACCTGCAATATTCCAAAAGTTAATGGATGAATTAATAAGCGGACTAAATGGAGTATTTGCATATTTGGATGATCTGATCATAGTCTCTAAAAATGAAAGAGAACATAAAGAAGTCCTATTTGAATTATTCGAAAGGATTGAAAATTATGGATTAAAAATCCAATTAGAGAAATGCAATTTCTTTAAGTCAGAATTAAAATTTTTGGGTCACATAGTCTCGAAGGAAGGAATTAAACCAGACCCTGAGAAAAAGTCAATTATTCAAAAATTACAAAGACCCAAAGATGTTAAAGAACTAAAATCAGTCATGGGTACAATTAATTATTATGCAAAATTTGTGAGGGAAATGCACGAAGTCAGAGGCCCATTAGACAAATTATTACAAAAGAGATATAGAATGGAAGATGGGAAGATGAGACAAGAGTAGAATCTCAATTCGAAAAAATCAAGTCAATTCTAAGTTCAGATCTCTTGTTAACACATTTTGACCCTCAATTCGAAATCATAGTTACAGCAGATGCCTCAAATTATGGAGTCGGAGCTATGATCTCCCACAAATTCCCTGACGGAAGTGAAAAAGCAATCGAATATGCTAGTAAGTCTTTAAGTCAGTCTGAGAAAAATTATGGGCAAATTGAAAAAGAAGGATTAGCTTTAGTATTTGCAGTCCAAAAATTTCATAAAATGTTATTTGGTCGCAAATTCAAATTAAGAACAGACCACAAACCATTAGTAAGCATATTCGGAAATAAAAAAGGAATTAAAGTCCAAACCGCCTCGCGATTACAAAGATGGGCATTAATTTTGACAAATTATGATTTTGATATAGAATTTGTAAGTACGGACAAAATGGGTATGGCTGATAGTCTTTCAAGATTAATAAATAATAGTATTGAAAATGAAGATAAAATAATTGCATTAGTCGAATTTGATAGTGGTCCACCAGACGAGATAAACCAAGTCGAAGACACAGTCAAACATGTATTAAATATAATGTTAGAAGAATTACCTGTAGATAACAAGCAAATTAGAATCGAAACAGAAAACGATCAAATTCTTAAAAAAGTCAAAGAGTACATTTGTAATGGCTGGCCTAAACAAGTAGAAAATCATGAATTATTATTTTGGTCAAGCCGAAGACAGAATCTACAAATAGTCGATGACTGTATTCTATTCGTAAACAAAGTAGTTATTCCATTGACATTAAGAAACAAAATCCTTGAGTCATTACATGCTTCCACATTCAGGAATTGTTAGAATGAAAAAATCTAGCAAGAGAGTATGTTTATTGGCCAGGAATTAACAAAGAAATTGAAGAAAATGTCCGCAAATTGTAAATCATGCCAAGAAACGATTAAAATACCAGTTAAAAATGAATTAAGTCCTTGGCCAGTACCAAATAAGTCTTGGGAACGAATTCATATTGATTTTGCAGGCCCTTGTAAGGATGGCAAATTATACATGATTATAATTGACGCATATTCAAAATGGCCTGAAGTATTTACAAATACTACCACTTCAGCCAAAGATTCAATTAAAAATTTAGAATGGGCATTCTCACATTACGGATTTCCAAAGACCATAGTCTCTGATAATGGTAGTCCATTCCAATCTTACGAATTCAAAAATTATTGTAAAAGTAAGGGAATCAACCAAGTATATAGTCCACCATATCATCCTCAGTCAAATGGACAAGTCGAACGATTCGTAGATTATTTCAAGAGGATGATGAAGAAAAATTGGGGAAAAAGTAATTGGCTCCAAGAAGTATTATTAAATTACAGAGCCACACCCCATGAGTCATTAAATGGAAAGTCACCTGCTGAAGAATTTTTAAATAAAAAATTACGAATTGAATTATCATTAGTCAAACCAGAAAAGTCAACAAATTCTATAAATAATAGAAGAGAAGAAATAAGAGAAAAAATGAAGTCGTGGTTTGATAACCATCATGGAGCAAAATCCCGAAAATACGAAATTGGAGACAAAGTCTTGTTTAGTAATTACAGTAAGAATAAAAACACAGAATGGTTGGTCGGAAAAATAGTAAATCGGAACGGAGTTGTATATAAAATTCAGTCAGATAAATTGAGAGCAATAATAAGTCGACATATAAATCAGTTAAGAAACTGTAAATATAATGAAAATCAACAGTCAGTAAATTCTTGGTGGAAAAATAGACAAAATAATATCCAAATAAATAGTCCTAAAATAAATAGTCCAATCGAAAGACAAATTATTCGAGTAGATAACAGCCCAAGTCCAATGACATATTCAAAAAGAATAATTAGACCAACAAAAAGGTTGGTAGTCGAAAATACAAAGTCACAAAGTTATAGAGAAGAACCCATAAAATATTTAAATAACTGGATAAATCAAAGGAAAAACACAGTCGAAGAATACGCGAAGACAACCGATCAAGCTCCGTCGTCGAGCGGATGAAGATGAGCCAGATGATGTTGTTGTAATAAATAAATAAATTTTGTGATAATATTATTGTTCATTTGTAAAAAATTTTTTGTATTGCCCCCTTATATTTATGTATTGTATTTTTGCCCCTTTGTATGTATTTCTTGTTGGAGATATTCGTCATAGTCTAAATAATTCTAAAAAAGTGAAATGGATAAAAAACAAAAACATAGTCTAAATGATTTAAAGAAAGTTAAAAAAACACATAGTCTAAATCAATAAAAATAGTATAGTCTAAATTTAATTAAAGGAGGGAGGTGTTAGGTATAGTATAAAAGCGCTAGCT